>QFFB01016313.1:0-11676 GCA_003316465.1 Ramaria cf. rubripermanens
GATATGTGGATATGGAAGATACATCATCACAGGGGATATGTGATCATGTGGGATATGTCATCACGGAGGATATGTGAACACAGGGGATACATGGACACAGGGGATATGTGGACAGGGGATACGTGGACACAGGGGATATGTTATCGCGGGGGATACATCATTATGGGGGATACGTTATCACAGGGGATACCTGATCACGGGGGATATATTATCATGGGGGATACATGGACATGGGAGATACCTGATCATGGGGGATACATGATCATGGGGGATACATGATCATGGGGGATACATGGACACGGGGGATACATGATCATAGGGGATACGTTATCATGGGGGATACGATATCACAGGGGATACATTATCACGGAGGATACATGGACATGGGGGATACATGGACATAGGGGATGCGTGGACATGGGGGATATGTGGACATGGGGGATACGTGGACATGGGGGATATGTGGACACAGGGGATACGTAATCATGGGGGATACATTATCATGGGGGATACATTATCACGGAGGATACGTGGACATGGGGGATACATGGACATGGGGGATATGTAATCACGGGGGATATGTGAACATGGGGGATACATGGACACAGGGGATCCGTGGGCATGGGGGATACATTTGACTTGCCACAAGGTGTTTGACTCAATGAGATGCATTAAACTACCGATCAATTAAACAGGCACCGCCTGCCATGCAAAGCATGGGTACCAAAACTTGTACAATATAAAAGGAGGCCATCCTGCTCCCTCAGATCAGCATCCAACTGATCTAGCAATCTAGCTTCTTCTATCCACAACTTGTCTATCTTACTAAGCTGATAACCCCAGCTAAGGTCTTACAGTTGCTTTGCTGTATTGATTCTCAGTTAAGTAGTTGCTTTTCTACTTAGCCACCTAGCCTAACCCGCCGGGTGAAATTCTACAGGGTGAGGTTGACAATTGATTTTCTTGTCAATTAGCATCCCAATACCCGAGATGAACTGTTCAGTTGATTTTCCTGTTCAGTGACTTTCACAAGTTGAGTCAAGTCACTTGCAAAAGCCACCTCATATACTGTTGCTCGTTTAGTGTTGTGCATTGACAGATCATTGGGTCAATCCATCTACAAACTCTCCTATCAAGCACATTCCCCTCCATTATGAATACGCTTGGACCCTAATAGTGTCCTAGAACCTATGAACCTTGGTTTATTACTCATTGCTGCTAAAAAATGCATCGTCTTCCAGTTGTATTAACTTGGACTAGTTATTACACAGATTTCGACCAAGGTAGAAATATTAAATTATTTCCGGAGTTGTGCTGCAGCAGTGTTTGCTATTCCAATAGTCTTGTAAACAACACGTTCTGATAGATTGCGGAGTTAGCAATAACACCAAAGTCTTGAAGGGTTCCAAAACAGAGGCCACATGTATAATCATCCTCTAATGCTTCTTCATTGAAGCCTGTCCTTCCTGCCAAAAGCTCAAATTGAGCCATGTATTCATCTGCTGACATTCTGGCAGTCATCTTGAGATCATGTAACTTGGTGTGAGCAGTCCTGATACAATCTGGGTCCCCAAAGGCTTCCTCAACCTGTTTAATGAAGTTGTTGAAGGAGGTGGAAGAGGTGCCACTGATTACTGCCTGGTTCTGGTTTTGTGCCCATACTTCAGCAGAGCCTCTGGTTATGAAGGAGAGAGTATAAAGGATCTTGGTGTGATCGTCTGGGAAGGATGTTGGCTGGATGGCAATTAACAACCTGATAGACCTGATGAACCCCTCTGTCTCTGCACAATCTCCCTTAAACTTTTCTGGTTCTGTCACTTTAATTGAGCAAGTAGAAGGAGTGGCATTAGGGGGTGTGATGTGTTGGGCAGCAGTGATTATGGCAGCCAATGCAGCATGGGCCAAGTTGTTATGGACATTGATGAACTGATTCTGGAGCTCTTGATTCTGCAGTTGAAGCTGCTGTAATTGCTATGCTTGATCCAATAGGAGGCTTTGCAGGAAAGGCCAATGGTTGCCTAGTTGGTCCCAATAAGTATCTGGGAGTTGGTCTGCCATGTGATAAGGGTGGAACTGTTATTGGAAGAATGTATGGGGTCGTCCTATTGAGCTTAATCTTCTGTGAGGGCAATACTGGTGATGGGACCACAACCTAAATATACTCAAGGAGATAAGAGCTAATACAGGATATTGACCAACTGTGCAGTAGATATCCTCAGTCTATAGTGCTATCAATAATAGATACATGGGGACTTGCCTGTGCAGTGGATATCCTCAGTCTATAGCGCTATCAATAATAGATACACGGGGACTTGCCTGTGTAGTGGATATCCTCAGAGATCAAGCTAAGGAGATGCCACCACACCAGCTACAACCTTATCACTGCGCTGGAAATGCTTACATAATCAGGGGAGATAGACACTCATGGAAAGCAATAGAAGATCTGGAAACTTGGAGAACCAAGACTTTGGAAATCAAACTGGTGAACCCTGACAAAAAGCAAATGCAGGGGAGAATGGATAGAGAGGGGCTAGAACCCTGTGGATTGGTAGCATGTGCTAGGACATGGAGTAAGGGTTGAACTACACCTTCATGGGGCAAGGTGACTGATGCAATCTATGAGTGAAACCTGTTGGCTAGACCAGACTTCTGCTCACATTTGGTGGCCCTGCACCCTGCAGGGTGGATGCAAATGATGCTAAGCAAAGGCAAAGTATAGTAGTATGATAGTAAAGATAATGTTCGGCGACCAGTGAATAGAAGTAGGATGGACTGCAGAGGCTTCACCAATATCAGCATGACGGAAGAACGCAGGTAGGATCACCATAATTCACTGAACTTGAAATGTGAAAAACAGCAGTCATAACAGTGTGCATCCTCTTTATCAGCAGCAACCAAGTTTGAGCTATCACTGACAATTGAGTGTTTATCACTTTCATCAGTTCCAGACAACTCATCAGCTTGTTCTTCAGCATTGGAGAACCAGTCACCATCACAGTCCCCATGATCCTTATCATTCATGTCAGACTATAATTCAACAGCAGGGGAGGGAGTTCATCCTCATCAAAATTTGCAAAGAAGGCTGCTTCCTCCTCATTGTCAGATTCAATAGCTGTGTTGGCAGTGTTATGAATATAAATAAAAGATATTGATAAATCATCTATTAATGACGAACACTGATGGATCCCAGCGTTCTATCACTGGGATATTATCTACAGATGGACTTGCAATGATCTATATTAACCCCTATCCCTGTCTCACTTGACACCCATCACCAAGACTGAACATATACAGGACTGAGCCTGTGACACCATATCCATCACAAATGTCAACCTAAACATCAACATCAACATACACATATGTCGAAGCGACATCTTTATTCCGGTCCAATACCAATCGATCTACCCCACACATACAAACATCATATAGATGCCTCATATCTATTATTAGATGCATGTCATCTCGAGACATCCTTATGTCGCTGTTGCTGCATGTGGGACAAGTAGTCAACGTGTTTCTCCTATGTCACTGTCAGTTTATGATTTACATTCACTACTCCCTATGTCACGCCCCCCATCCCATATAATTAGTCCTTTGTTCATTACTTACTGCGCCTCCATCCCTGCCATCGCATTACATAAGCTATCCGAGAAATATTCATTGTGTCAGTCAGAAGTAGTTAAATAGTTCGAATCATGTACAATTATTCCAGTAGTAACAATGCTCACCACACACAAGTTGTCCGAAGTTTTTAGTTAAAGTAGTAGTCAAGATAACTAGCATATATTGCAGTTTACTTGAAATTCTCTCTCATAACAGACCTCTGCTCGATTCAGCTTCACTTGAAGCTCGAATTATATTCTCCAATTATATAAACAATCCACATATATTACAAGAGGCAGAGCTGCTTGTCTTCTGTGAGTCATGTTTCTTGTCAGCAACTTTGGCAGGCTTAGGACATTTGTTCTCGTAGTGTCCTTTGTCACTGCAGTTCCAACAGGTTCTTTCCCTTTCCATTAGATGACACAGTCAGTGCCTTATCTTTATCTCCACCTTTTCCACTAGCTTGACCAGAGCATCAAGACTGTTGAGCTACATGACATTTGTGCTCCTCAGAGACTAGTGTTATGAGCTCATCAGGCTCAATGGTCTTGATGGTGCTATATAGTTTTGCAGCAGCTAGCAGATTTTATGCAAAGGCAGAGAGATGAGGCAGAAGGGACTTAATGGTTATTGAACAGTAATCTTTTTCTTCAATGTCTACCCAAAAGTGGCTAACTCCTCCTTCTTAACATGTAGTCCATCAAGGAATTCATGGACATTTGACTTGTCAGGGTGTCTTGACTCCATGAAATGGGAGCACAGATCCACTTGTGTGAATGCACTTTTCGATGAGAACTCTTTTACAATAATGTCCCATTGATCCTGCAAGGATGGTTTGCCATGTATGCAGATAAGGGTGGAGTTGGGAATTCAGTGAGTGAGAAGGGCCTTAGCAATTCAGTCATCTTTGATCCACTTGGAAAGGGCCTCTTCTTCTCTAGCAGCTGGTGGTGTGCCAACAGCTGGCTGAACAGTTGTGCCATCTAAATGCCCCCACAAACCCTTTGCTTCTATGGTGTCCTGGAAGCATATTGAGAAAGCAGTTCAGTTTAAGCTGTTCAGCATGAGTTTTGGGATGGAGGAGGGGAGAATATCAGTGGTTGTCAGAGTGGTGGTAGACATGTTTAAAAAGGAGCAGGAACAGGTTTATGGAAGAGTGGGGCCCAATAACCTGTAAGAATAACTGATACAATGTTCTCAGTGTCTGTGCATGAGAGCATGGTCAAACGACTAAGTTTATTATTTACCTGATACAATGTTCTACAGTGTACAGGTGAGCAAAAAGAATACATAAGTAACTAGTTTATCTTACCTCAGTGTTGCATGTGAGAGCATGGTCAAATGACTGAGGAAGGCAGTTCATACATAAGAATACTTATAGTTTCTCTGCCAATAGACAGTAAGAAAAGGAAAACAATGAAAATGTCTTACATGGAGGCAAGACACATACTCTACCATAAATGGGTAACCAAGTGTGTGACATCATGTGAGGGTTATCACATGTTTTCTACTCCAACAACCAAATGATGGCCCTGATCATAGTCAGGCATAGTATAATACAGGCTCACTGGCGGTGGGGGACCTTAGACTTTTCTCTTTGGTTTTCCCTCTGTCAGGTGAGATCCCCTTTCATTGTATGTCTCATTGATTTATGTATTGTTAGTTTTCCCCTCTGTCAGCCTGCATGATTGTATGATCTCCATGGCACTTGAGGGTTGCCTTTACAGATGAAGTCAAACATCCAGCACCTCAGCCTCTCAATGCAATACAATTTGAAATATTTGCAGGAATCCCTTGAAGCTGAATGAAATATGCTTACAATATCCAATAAGGATGATTGGCACCAACATGCTACAACTCACAATGCACACTTGAGCCTGACAGTCCCAGAAAGTAAAGTAAACAATTTTGCATAAGTTCATTCTCAACATGGCAAATTGAATTCACACCATTATTCATGCTGTGGGAACCAGGAACTGCTGTAAACCACACTGCAGTCTATTTTTGATAGCCTCATTGGCTTTGAGCATCACCACATTAGTCATGGTGTGTTCCATGTATTTGCATTCAAAGGCCTGGAGATGAAATACAGAGCTTCAGGCAAGTTTCTCACCATTTCTCCCTTTTGGTGGATTGCAGGCCTAACATCTGAGCCATAGCCTCAGTGTTAAGATTCTGACTGATGGTATGGGAATAGGCAAGGCAAGAGGCCAAGTTGGAGTTGGGTAAGAGGGACTTGGCTTCAACTTATATACTAGGAGTTATTCGGGGATCAGGGATAGGTGAACAAGAGGTCACATGGTATGGGCAGGGTAGGATATAACTAAGAATAGATAGTGGAGTAATAATAGGAACATAACAATAGAGGTGACAGAGTGTGAGTGTAGTATGCCAACGCTGGAGGCCCAAAGTACATGATCCAAAGTCCCAAGGTAAGCCAATATCTGAGGTGGAACAGGGATCTAACACTCAGAAGCCAACTCTCACATGATGTCCCACTGTTTTCCCATGCAACTCAATACATGGAGCAAACCTCTCACCCCTTTTGTGAATGGGCAAGGACAACTCTGAGAAGTATGGCATGCATTATTCTGACACTCTCAGATTTGATAACACACTGACTCACACTCTTGTTCATGCAGCTGCCCCTTCAGAAGGGTCCTCAGACTACACTGTTATGCTCAGCATTGATGGCTACCCTACCTGCCCCAGCTCAACATTGATAACACACCTAATTCTAAATTGAAGAGAATTTTACATGAATATTTGGAACACTCATGGAGTATGTATTGATGCTACATCAATAATCCTACTAACTACATAGTATATCAGGATTTGATCACCATGCCATCAAAACTAATAATTCAGTTCCTTGTGATGAGCTTGCAGATCAGCTGTATAATTACATTGAATCTGAGGATGTCCCCAGTGCAGTTGTCCTCAAATGATCCAGTGAGAGGTTTGGTGTGCATGTGCAACTCCTCTACATGTACATCATCAGATTTGCCTCTGCCTGTGTCCATCTGTCCCCTACCCTCCTCTGCTGGAATAAACCCTTGCTGGTGAGTGTTCCAGTCTTTTCTTTTCAGTTTAAGTCTAATATGCCTCTCTAATATGTGCCACAGCCTTGCCCCAGCCTGCTACCACCTTCTTCCTCCTCCTCTGCTAGAATAAACCCTTGCTGGTGAGTATTATAGTCTTTTCTCCTCAATTTATGTCTAATATGTGCTGCTAATGTGTGCTGCAGCCTTGCCACAGCCTCCTGCCATCTCCCTCCTCCTTTGTCAGAGGAAATCCTTGCTGGTGAGTATTATGGTCTTTTCTTTTCAATTTAACTCTAATGCATGTCATAGATACTTGCTCATATACATTCTTGTGATCTGACTGCTTCTTCTCCCCCATTGAATCTAATTTGTAGTGTCAGAATACTTTCTGGTGAGTGTGGCAGCCTGTGTCCCAATGTGAGTCTAATATATGTCCCCATGATGATTTCTCCAATCAGATGCATCTGTCTTTAGCTTCCATTGCCTCATTCCACTGTCTTTATAACAGCTTCTGCTTGCAAATGTGAGTCTTTGGCTATGTTATTCTCCTTCTAAGCTTATGCCTGTCTTTTTCAGGGATCCATCTACTCCAGAGAGGAATTGTCAGGTGGAGTGTGAAAGGAAGAGGCAGGCAAGACAACTGACATCCACCACTGATCGTAGAGAGCATGCTGCTGCTGCCACTGCCAACAGGTCCCAGAACCAGCCTCCTCCACCACCTACACCATTTCACATCCCTCCCAATGTCCCCAATCATGCAGATGATCCATTTCAACAACCACCTGTTGCAGGACCATCACATGCTGCTGATGATAATCCAGTTGAACCAGCTGCTGCACCATCTTCCAGTCTCAGAATTCAGGTGGCAGCAATTCATGCTCAGGCTGGTGCCATCTCTGAATTGAGACAGGCTGCTGTTGTTCCTCCTGTAGTAGGTTCTGCAGCTATTGCAGAATTGCATGCTCTGGCAGATGCCATGCCAGCTGTGCCAGTATAGCAAAGGAGAAGGGGAAGACTGAGGGAAGAGCCTGGACAGCCAGCTCCTGATCATGTTGCAATGGGGGCTGAAGAAATTGCAGGGTTGCATGCTCTAGCAGCTGCCATGCCAGTCAGGTCTGTACAGTCAAGGGGAAGACAGTGGCCAGCTCCTGTACAGCCAGCTTCTGTACCCCCTGTACTAGGTTCTGCAAGGATTTCACAGATGCAGGCTGAGGCTGATGCACAGAGACAAAAGCTACTTCCAGGTTCCAGAGTGGCACCTCAGCCATTGGTACCAGGTAATTCACTACCAGTTCAGCAACCTCCACCACCTCCTAATTACCAGCCACTTCATGTTCCCCAGCAGGCTCCTAATCTACCACCAGCTCCTAATCCTCATCCACTTCCTCTCCCTCAGCACCCTCCTGTCCCTTAGCCGCCTCCCAATCCACTACCAGCTCAGCAGCCCTCACCACCTCCTAATCCTCAACCACCTCCTGTCCCTCAGCAATGTCATCTCCCACCAAGTCGCTCTAGGATAGTTGAGGCAGATGTGTCTCCTCATGATCTGGGTCCTATTAATATTAGGTGTCCTGATTGTGATGCATTACATTGGAAGGCAGAGCATTTCCTGAACTCTTCTAATGCACAGCCTAAATTTGGTGATTGCTGCCTGTCTGGAAAAATCCAGCTTCCTAAGCTCACAGATGTCCCTAACATATTGAAGCTCCTCTTGGAAGGCCAAGACCCTGAGGCAAAACAATTTTGCCAGAATATCAGGCAGTACAACTCTGCATTTAAATTTACTTCTCTTGGAGCCAAATTTGATCAGAGCCTGCTTCAGGGAAATGGTCCATATGTCCTCAAGTTGCATGGTGAACTCTACCATAATCATGGTGCTCTCATCCCTGCTCAGGGTGCTCCTCATCAGTATACTCAGCTGTATGTATATGATCAAGAACTTGCTTTGCAGCAGAGGATGCAGCATAATGTGGCCCTCTCTCCAACTGTCATGTCAAATTTGCAGGACATGCTCATGGAATGCAATCCCTTTGTTGAGTTCTATAAGCAAGCCATGCAAAGGATCAGGGATCAGGGGCAGAATAATAGCATCCATGCAAGGCTCACATTCATGCCATACACTGATCCCAGGAGGTATAACATCCCTACTGGAGATGACATTGCCATTGTCCTTCCTGGGGAGGGTGCCGCATCAGCTCCTAGGGATATCATTGTCCAGCTGCAAGGGGGTTGTTTTCAGAGGATATTTGATACCAATCCATCTTATGCCCCTCTTCACTATGTCTTGCTCTTTCCCAAAGGAGAGTTGAGGTGGCATCCAGAGATTCCATATTGCAATGGACAGGTGGTGGGTGAGAAAGGTCACAACCCCAGACAGAGGTGTGTCACCCAGATACAGTACTATGCCTATCGTCTCTTTCAGAGACATGGAGAGGCCACAACACTCCTCAGGGGTGGCAAACTGCTCCAGCAGTATATTGTAGATAACTGGGCTGCTGCAGAGCAAAGCAGGCTGAGGTGGATCAAGGCAAATCAATCCACCCTGCATGCTGAGCTCTATAACCAGGTGGTGGATGCATTTTCAGGCATGGACAATGATGTGCAAAATGAAAACAACATAGGCAGCATATATGTTGTGCCTGCATCTTTTCAAGGAAGTACATGGGACATGCAGGAAAACATGCAGAACTCTCTGGCTATTACAAGGAAGAGTGGTAATGCTGATTTGTTTATCACTATGACTGCCAATCCCAACTGGAAAGAGATCAAGGGTGTGTTGTTGCCTGGACAAACCATTCAGGACAGACCCAACTTGGTCACTAGGGCATTCCACCTCAAAAAGAAATACCTCCTTGACTTGATTGTTAAGCAAAACATATTTGGGGCCACCATTGCTTGCGTCCACACCATAGAATTCCAGAAGAGGGGCCTCCCACACATGCACCTCCTCATTTGGTTTGACAGAGACTTCAAGATTAGACATCCACATGAGATCAATTCTATGATTTCAGCAGAGTTACCTGATTCTGAGACCCATCCTCTGCTTTACAAGTTGGTCTGTGACATGATGACTCATGGTCCATGTGGTGATCAGAATACAAGGGCACCCTGCATGAAAGATGGCAAGTGCAGTAAACATTTTCCAAAGCCTTTCTGTGAGGAAACCTCTATGGATGGGGATAGATATTCAAAATATTAACATCACAATGATGGCAGACAGCACAATGTCAGAGGTCATGTGCTGGACAACAGATGGGTGGTTCCATACTCTTCCATCCTCTTGCTCATGCTCCTGTGTTGTGCATCAAGTATATCCACAAGTATCTCTACAAGGGCCATGATCACACTACCATGGAGTTTGGTGTCAGCAAGGATGAAATACAACAGTACCTGGATGCTCGCTATGTTAGTGCTCATGAGGCCTGTTGGAGGTTGCTGGAGAGGGAGATTCACACCCAGGTGCCTGCTGTCATGGCACTGCCAGTCCATGAGAAGGACCAGCAGATGATCACCTTGGATCCTAACACTGATGAGGTCACCATCCTGGGCAGGGCAGAGAGGTCAAAGATCAAGCTCATGGCTTGCTTTGAGGCCAATGATACTTACCCTTATGCACATGATGTGCTCTATGTGGATTTTCCTGAGCATTTCACTTGGCACCAAGCATCAAAGGCATGTAAACCTTGCCAAAGTGGATATAGCATTGGTCACATTCATTGTGCAGGCCCTTCCTCAGGAGAGCACTTTTATTTGCGTACTCTCCTCACAGTGGTCAAAGGGGCAAGGTCCTTTGAGCACCTCAGGTCTGTAGAACACACAGAATATCCTACTTACAAGGAAGTCTGTCTGGCAAGGGGCCTTCTGGAGGATGATAGGAAGTGGTCAGTGTGTCTCCAAGAGGCCAGTGAGATGAAAACTGGCTCTCAGCTCAAACACCTCTTTGTCACCATCCCGGCCTTTTGCTTTCCCTCAGAGCCCAGAACACTCTGGGACAGCTTCAAGCAGCACATATGTGATGACCTCAGATATCAGCTTGAGACCAGACACCATCTCCAGGATCCACAGGACACTCAGGTTTATGACTTTGGCCTCTTCCTCATAGGCAAAATCCTCCAGCAGACTGGAAAGTCCTTCAGCCAGTGTCCAGGTATGCCTCAGGTAGAAGGTGACTGGGAGCACCTGGTTGAAAATAGGTTCATAGCTGAGCAGAGGGACTATGACCCTTCTGAGGAAGGCCTGAGGGCTATTGAGGATGTTGCCAGGCTCAATCCAGGTCAACTGAATGTCCATGATCAGATATTAGCATCTGCACTGGCCAGAGATGCTAATGGGAAACCTCAGGGAAAGCGTTTCTTTGTCACTGGCTGTGGTGGTGCTGGCAAATCTTTCACACAGAATTCTCTGGTCCACTCCTGCAGAGGGAAGAGTCTGATTGTGCTTTGTGTAGCATCCTCTGCAATATCTTCAATCATGCTCATAAATGGTTGCACTGCTCATAGCACTTTGGGAATCCCCATCCCTATCCATGAGGACTCTTTCTGTAACATAAAGAAGAACTCTGAGAGGGCTGACTTGCTGAGACAGACCAGTCTGATCATCTGAGATGAGGCTGCAATGCAACATCACTTTGCCATAGAGGCTGTGGACAGGACTCTCAGAGATTTCCTTGACAAGCTTAATCATCCCTTTGGTGGCATCACAGTGGCATTTGGAGGTAACTTTCAGCAGACTCTCCCCATTGTCCCTAATGGCACCAAGCAGGACATTGTGGGAGCATGCCTTCAGAGATCAATTCTATGGCCAAAGATAACAGTCCTCCATCTCACTGAGAATATGTGTGTGAATAGAAATGATCCTGAAAGCACTCAGTTTGCAGAATGGCTTCAGCAGGCTGGTGAGGGAAATGATCTCCCACTGGATCATACCTTCACACTCCCCCAACACATGGTCTGTGGTCCTGCAGTTTCTGATCTCATCCATGAAATATATCCTGGCATTGGAAGGCCAGCCCAGGATAATTATTTTTTGG
>QFFB01016339.1:0-10699 GCA_003316465.1 Ramaria cf. rubripermanens
ACTCAAAATGCTCGGTGGTACTTGGCCACAACTGGCTCACCTGCTACAATCTGTTGATTGACTGGGCATTGGGCAGTATTACCTTCAAGACCACCAAACCAACTTCGGTCCCAGCTACCTTGGTGACCTTGGATTGCTCCACTACACTTTGGATGACCACCTCACATCCAGCCTCTGAACCTCTTCTGCCACCTCCAAAGCTGGTAGCACCACTTGTTTCCCTAGTCAATGCTCTCACGTTCTTATGTGCCAGCCAGCTAGAAGGATCCAAGGTGTTCCAACTTGACCTTGCATCACCTGATCTCCTCGCCTGAGCTTTGACCTTGGCCCACGACAACCCCAAGCTATTGGAAGGTGTACGCACATACATTCCTGAGGCTTATCATGAGTTTGCAGATGTGTTCAGCAAATCCCAGATGTGTTCAGCAAAGCCCGAGCTGATACACTAGCACCATACCGTCCTTATGATCTCAAGATTAATCTTGAAGAAGGGACTGCTCCTCCGATTGGCCCTATCTACTTGCTTTCGGCTTCCAAGCTTAAAGCACTCTGTGAGTTTATTGATGAGCATTTGAACATAGGGTTCATCCGACCTACTCAGTCTCTGCATGGAGCTCCCATGTTATTCATCAAGAAAAAGGATGGTTCATTACAGTTATGCATTGACTTCCAAGGTCTTAACAAGATCTCTAAGAAATATTGCTATCTATTACCACTCATCGCTGACTTACTAGATGCTCCAAAGCAAGCTCGCATATACACCAAAATCAACCTCAGGCATGCATACCACCTCATCCAAGTTGCAGAAGGAGACAAATGAAAAATGGCATTCAGGACTTGTTATGGGCCCTTTGAATGGTTAGTTATGCCCTTCGGCCTCACTAATGGACCTGCTGCCTTTCAGAGGTTCATGAATGACATCTTCACTGACATGCTCAATGTATGCATGGTAGTCTACTTGGATGACATACTCATCTACTCCAATGACCCATCCTTGCACATGCTTCACCTCAAAGAAGTACTTTGGCGACTTCGGAAACATGGCCTATTCACCCAAGAGGATAAGTGCAAGTTTTACCAAACTAGGGTCGAGTTCCTTGGCTACATCCTCTCACCTGAGGGTCTCACTATGGATGAAGCCAAGGTTAATGTTATCCAAGATTGGCCTGAACCTCGGAAGGTCCATAACATCCAGTCCTTCCTCGGCTTTTCCAACTTCTACTGACATTTCATTCACAACTACTCCACCATTACTGTACCCCTCACAAGATTTACCCACAAGGGTACCCCTTGGAACTTTGGTGAGGACTGCCGATGTTCCTTTGAGATGTTAAAGAAGGCTTTTGTAAGGGGAACCTCTGCGAAGCTTGCAAAATCCTTGCAAACTCCTTGCAAAGCCTCCACACCTTACATTCCACTCCATGTGAACATTCCCACACCTTGCGAAGTCCTGTGAAGTGCATGTGAAGTCTTGTGAAGCCTTGTGAAATCCTTGTGAAGTGCAGGCACCCTATGCTACACTCCATGCGAACATTCCCATGCCCTGCAAAGTCCTGTGAAGTGCATGTGAAGTGTACACAGTCCCTTCTGAAGTCTACCCCACCCAATGCCACTTTGGCATTGGGCCTCTTGTTCCAGAGCTGTGCCGATCAGTCCCTTGACAGCTTCCAAACACCTTGGCCCTGTCTGTAGTTCAGCACCCCTGTTGCTTATGTGAGTCAGGCTTCGGAGGTATGGGGTTGTGATGCCCGAAGTATATAGCTGTTAGCTAGTGGGAAAAGGTGATCCTTAGAGTTTTCTCTTAGGATTCTTCCTTTGCCAGGTATGCCTTGCATTGTATGTAGTTGTATATGGCTTAAGATTCCCCCTTCACCAGTGTGCTGCTTGAGTGTAGAGTGTCTGCCTAGGTTGCCCTCACAGCTTTTGCTACTGCTCTTATATTGACCCATTGGATTCCTGATCAACCCTTGATAGTAGAGACAGGTGCCTCTGATTATGCTCTCACTGTGATACTCTCACTCCAAACCTTGGAAGGTGAGGTTCACCCAGTCACCTTCCATTCCTGAACTTTCACTTTGGCTGAGCTTAACTATGACGTTCATGATAAGGAATTCATGGCCATATTTGAAGCTTTCCAGCAGTGGTGACACTACTTGGAAGGCTTGGCCAACCCTGTCGATGTTATTACCAACCACAAGAACCTCAAATACTTTTTGACTGCAAAGTTACTAACATCACGACAAGCTCACTGGTCCAAATACCTTGCTCAGTTCAACCTTGTGATCTATTTTTGACCTAGTTGTCTTGGTACCAAGCCTGACTCGCTCACTAGATGTTGGGATGTCTACCTTAAAGAGGGGAATAGTGACTATGCCACCATTAACCCTCAAAACTTATGGCCAGTGTTTACTCAACACTAGCTGGCTTCATCCCTTCAAGCTACTAATCTAGCCTCTACTGTTTTGCAAGCAGCCACCTTACTCAATATTGAAAAGATCCGAACCAACATCCTCGCAACCCTTGCTTCGGATGCAGTAGCCAAATTACACCTTTGGTCAACATTGGACCTGAGATGGACTACCAACTCCAAGGGTTTGCTCTTACTTGACAACCGAACTTACATTCCAGAGGTTTTAGACTTATGACTTTGCATACTACAATACATGCATGACCACCCATTCTCCGGTCACTTTGGGGTCAACAAAACCTTGGAACTGATTTGATGAGACTATGCTTGGCCAGGGATTAGATCCTTTGTTAAGGAGTGTTGCAAGACATGCACCGCTTGTATGTGCAGCAAGCCTCAACATCACAAACCTTACAGCTTACTCAAACAATTACCCATACCTGAAAAACCTTGGAATTCCATTTCCATGGACTTCATTGAGCAGCTCCCCACTTCATCCAGCTTCACTGCTATCCTAGTGATTGTTGATCGTTTCACTAAGCAGGTTATATTCATCCCTACAACTGACATCATAACCCTGCAAGAGCTTGCTCAACTTTTTGTCCTCCATGTCTTCTCCAAGCATGGAGTTCCCAAGCATGTAACCTCGGACAGGGGTTCCAAGTTCATTTTGCATTTTTGGTGATCCTTAGGCAAGGCCCTGGATATGAGGTTGCACTTCACCTTGTATTATCATCCTGAGGGTGATGGACAGACCAAGCATGCTAATCAAACCCTAGAACAGTACCTTCAAGTCTATTGTAACTATCAACAGGACAACTGGGCCTCACTCTTACCCCTTGCCAAGTTCACATACAACAATGCTCCTAGTGTGACCACTGGTATATCACCCTTCTTTGCCAACAAGGGTTACCACCCAAACCTTGTGGTCCACCCTGAGCATGACCTCACCTCAGCCTGAGCCTGAGACTTCATAGTTGACCTAGATGAGCTGCACCAGGAACTTCACCAAGCTATAACTAAGGCTCAATGAGCTTACCAACCCTTGGCTGATGTTAAGTGACTTCCTGCTCCTGAGTTCCCAATAGGATCATTTGTATTCATCAAAGCGTGATACTTCAAGACTACTTAGCTGACTAAAAAGCTTGCCAAGAAGTTCTTGGGTCCTTTCAAAATTATTGCCTAAGCTGATACTCACTCCTTTACTTTGTGACTTCCAGACCACATGCAAGTGGTACACCCCATATTCCATGTATCTATGCTTGAGCCAGCTTTGCTAAACACCATTTCGAACCGAGTCCAACCTGCACCTCCCCCAGTAATTATCAATGGTGAGCACAAGTTTGAGGTTTCCAAGATCCTCGACTCAAAAATTGATAACCATAGGAAAAGCTGCAAGTTGTTATACCTTGTATGCTAGACTGGTTACAAAGGTACTGACAAGGAAACCTCGTAGATCCTCACTTCCAAGCTTGACCATGCAGCAGAACTAGTACTCGATTTCCATAAGGCTTACCCAGCCAAGCCTGGACCCTTGGCCAACTTATAATCTTTTATCTTTATGACCCAAGGTAGCTTACTTGTCTCAGAAAGACTCAAAGAAAACGAAGAAAACGATCTCATGTTACAAGTTTGTTAGATCCCTGAGATCTAACACCGAAGCTCTGAACCTTCGGACCTCCAAACTCCGAAGTAGCTATTATGTTCTGTTTTAGTTCTTGTTGTTTGCCTCTTAAAGTATCATTCTCACTCATGACCCAAAGTAGAATACTTGTGCCTTACTCGATCTGAACCTCCGAACCTATTCTGAACTCCGCTTGTTATATGCCTCTTATATCTTTCTTGTTCTATGTCCTTAGGATACAATTAGGATATGAGGTATTAATAGTCCTCCAATCGTGTATCTAGTTCTTTAGTTCGAATATTGACTTATTTCCCCATTACCACCTCCAGTCTTCTCACATCACTATCTCTATAGTTAGATACTATTAGTGATAACTCCGAGTCCAAACCTCCAGGCTACCACCAATACACCAATCTCCAAAATTAGGGACCAAACAATAGTGGGTGGTGCAACCCATAAGTTGAAGCCAAGTCCCTACCCCCTCGTATTACTTCGAAGTCTGACCTCCGAGTCTCTGACCTCTGAAGTTCCAGGTAATGTCCATGAACTTAACAGTATATTCAAACTCACTACCTTTATCATTCATGCCTCCCCAAGCTGTTACTAGAAGCATGGCCTGAGCTGGTCTCCCTTCATTCAATAAACCTTCGCCACAGGCTAGTCACACCTCCATTGAAGAAATCCAGCATCCCGACAAGGGATGCAACATACCTTGCCAATCTCCGACCAACCCTTTCGACCAGGAACAAGACAACTCAGATGATGGAGCCGAACCCCCAAACCTGGCCAAAGCCATTGCTATGCTGGCTAGGAACCTCTTGGCCCCCAAGACATCTTCCACTCAAATGAAAGTCCAAGAACCGGAACCCTATGATGGAGCTGATACTCACAAGCTCCAACCTTTTCTGATTCAGTGCTATCTGAATTTTCGTGACAGATCAGATGCTTTCTCCACCAATACTTCCAAAGTAACCTATACGTTATCTTATCTCAAGGGGACAGCACTTGACTGGTTTGAACCTGGGATAATTTCCCAACATCAACCTCCAACTTGGCTTACCGACTGGGCCGAGTTCAAGTCCAAGCTCCAAACCAACTTCAGACCTCACAACCCCGAAGCTGAAGCCAAGGTCAAACTTGAAAACCTCCAAATGTGTGACAACCAATGAGTTGCCAAGTACCTCGTCGACTTCAACCGACATGCTGCTAGGGTCCAATGGGGTGATGCAGCACTACGCCAACAACTCTACAATGGACTCCCAGCCTGAATCAAGGATGAAGTCTCTCGAATGGGCAAGCCCGACACCATGACCACACTCCAAACCATGGTTCAAACCATTGATGCCCACTATTGGGAGCAGCGTTCCGAAGTCACTCAAGAAGCTGCAACCACCAAGTCCAACAACTGAGCTGACAAAGGCAAGGCCGTAGCGACCCCTACTCCAAATACCAACAAGAGGCCTCCAAACACTCCAAAGGCAGGAAACTCCAGTAATCAATCTGGAGCCTCTGGATCCTCCAGACAACCCCACAAACTCCTGACCTCGCCTCAAAGCTCAGTAAGGATGGCAAGTTGATGACTAAGGAATGACAACGCCATCTCGACAACAACTTATGTCTGTTCTGTGGAAGGACTGGACATGTTGCTAAGGAATGCTCCCGAGCATCTGCAGCCACTGCAAAGGCACGTGCTGCCACCACTACCAAAGCTGCTGAGAAGATGGCCTCCAACACTAAGTCCATGCCAGAGTCAAAAAATTTTTGAGCGGCCCTCTGAACCTCACACTGAAGGAGGACTGCATTGTAACTCCTGGTGTGACCCCAATAGTCTGACTCAATGCATCTGCTCTTTTTAGTCTGAACTCCTTGACACTTCACCTAACTTCTGACCTCATTCCGAACACTCTGTTTTTAACCCTTGTTGACTCTGGCTCAACACAGTTTCCTCGAATCCGCCTTTGTCTTGGAACACAAGCTCCGAGTATACAACATCACTCCGATCCTGCTCTGACTCTTCGACAGTATGACCAACAACATCATCTGTCAAGCTGTCAACCTTCCGATCTGTTTCCCTTCTGGGGAACAACACTCTGCAATGTTCTACATCACTTCATTGGATTCCAGCTGTTCCGCAGTACTAGGACACAACTGGCTCACCTGCTTCAATCTGTTGATTGACTGGGCTTTGGGCAGTATCTTGTTCCGTGCTCCGTTACAGGCTGAATCTTTGGTACCTACAGAGACAGTAGCTCCGGCTCTGATCTCATCTGAAACTCCAACCCCACTTGTTGCTCTGAAGATCGCCATGATCAATGCTTCAGCATTTGCCTGCGTATCTAGAATGGAGGACATGCAAACATTCCAGCTCCTTGTCTTAAGGGCAGACAAGCTTGACTCAGACAAAGCTCTGGTCAATATGAGTGACATCCCAAAAGAGTACCATGAGTATATGGATGTCTTCAGCAAGGCCAAGGCCAACAAGCTTGCATCCCATTGGCCTTATGATCTCAAGATCGAACTGGAAGAAGGAACAACCCCACTATTCAGTCTGATCTACTCCCTCTCCCAGAAAGAACTTGGGACTCTCTGTGAATTCCTAGAAGAACATCTAACCCAGGATTTCATCCACCCCACTCGGTCTCTGTGCCATGCTCCAGTAGTCTTTGCTAAGAAAAAAGACAGTTCACTCTGCCTATGTGTTGACTTCTGAGGCCTCAACTGAATCACCAAGAAAGACCGATACCCCTTACCTCACATCTCTGATCTTCTAGATACACCATGCAAGGCCCATATCTATACTAAGATTGACCTCCAACATACCTACCACCTTGTCTGAATCCATGAGGGTGACAAATGGAAAACCGCATTCCAAACTCAATACAGATTGCTTGAATGGCATGTCATGCCTTTTGGACTTACCAACGGACCCGCTGCTTTTCAATGTTTCATGAATGACATCTTTGCTGACATGTTGGATGTATGCATTCTAGTATACATGGATGACTTCCTCATCTACTCCAATGACCTGGAGCAACACTGAAAGCATGTCCGAGAAGTACTCTGAAGGCTCTGACAACACAACCTGTACGCCCGCGCTGACAAGTGCCTTTTCCATGTGAACACCATTGATTACCTCGGATACATTATGTCTCCGAACAGACTCACAATGGACACTGCAAAGGTGCAAATCATCCAAGATTGGCCCAAACTGAGAAAGGTCAAGGACATCCAGTCCTTCCTCGGATTTGCCAATTTCTATAGGCATTTCATTTTCAACTATTCCGACCTAGTAGTTCTGCTGACACATCTCACTTGGAAAGGTGCTCCGTGGGTCTTCTCCGAAGAATGCCAAGAATCATTCAACATACTCAAGAAGGCTTTCACCACCGCTCCTATCCTTCAGCATTGGATACCTGAAGCTCCCCTCATCCTCGAGACCGACGCCTCTGACTACGCTCTTGCTGCCATCCTCTCAATAACATCTCCAAATGACAATGAAGTACATCCGATCATGTTCCACTCTCGGACCTTCTCCTCCGTGGAATGGAACTACAATATCCATGATAAAGAACTAATGGCAATCTTCGAAGCATTTAAAGTCTGGCGACACTACCTCAAAGGATCTCCAAACCCAATTGATGTTGTTACTGATCACAAAAACCTGGAATACTTTTCAACAATGAAGCTCCATACATGATAACAAGTCCAATGGTCCGAATACCTGTCTCAATTCAACATGGTTATATGTTTCCGCCCTGGATGTCTCGGAACCAAACCCGACACTTTAACTAGACGATGGGATATCTACCTTAAAGAGGGGGAAAGTGATTACACAACCATCAATCTGCACAACCTTTGTTGTAAAGTGGCTTTAGATATTTTCCTTGTTACTGGTAATCTGGAATTGTTTCCAGTTACTGACAAATCTGCCCTTTGCCCTTGTGTATAAATAGTTTTGATAGTTACTTTCAATATCCAAGCGGTTTTAGCCCGAACACTCATGAAGAGTCTGGTTGTGTGAGTTAACATCGTCCTCACAGTGTTTTGTTTCTAGCGCATTGCACATCATTCTCATTCTCATTCTGGATCTGTCAAATCTCCCTTCCCATATCACAATAACCTTCAACCAGTATTCACCTCCAAACAATTCATCTCGTCACTCCAAGCTACGTCACTCTGCGCCCCTGTACTCTGTGCAGCCATCACCATGGATATCAACCAACTCCACTCTGATATCCGAACCTCCATCAACTCCAATCTGACCTTAGCAGACTACCTAAGCAACCTGGTAGGACAATGGACCCTCAGCCCTGAAGGACATCTTCTACTAGATAACCAGATCTATGTACTAGACAGCAATGATCTCTGACTACGAGTACTACAGTACAGCACAATCATCTGATCTCTGGACACTTTGGACAAAACCGAACTTTGGAACTGGTCCAATGAGACTATGTCTGGCCCAAACTCCGAACTTCCATTAAGTCCTATGTTAAGTCCTGCACTACGTGTATGCACTCAAAGTCACAGAGACATCATCCATGTGGCTTGTTAAAGCAACTCTCCATTCTGGAATGACCTTGGAATTCTATCTCCATGGATTTCATCAAGAAGCTTCCTCCTTCCTCCAGATATGACACCATCCTCATTATCATTGACCAGCTCTCCAAGCAGTCAATCTTCATCCCGACCTTCAATACGATCACTGCTCCAATTCTAGCCAAGCTGTTCATCCTCCACGTCTTCTCCAAGCATGGAGTCCCCTCACATGTGACCTCCGATGAGGCTTGGAGTTTGTGTCCTCCTTCTTCTGATCCCTCGGAAAGGCTCTAGACATGAAGCTTCACTTCACATCAGGATACCACCCCAAAGGCAATGGACAGACTGAATGCATGAATCAATCCCTAGAACAGTACCTCCAAATCTACTGCAACTACCAGCAAGACAACTGGTCCAATCTCCTTCCGATCACAGACTTTGCATACAACAACTCTCTGAATGCCACCACTGGCATATTGCCCTTCTTTGCCAACAAGGGTTACCATCCGAACGTCTCTGTACACCTGGAGCAAGACCTCACTTCCACCAAAGCAAGAGACTTTGCTGTGGACCTTGATGAGCTACACCAACACCTTTGAACGACCATCTCCGAAGCACAGAAACGGTACTCTACCTCTGCAGACCAATGTTGAACACCACCTCCGAACTTCCAAGTAGGTGACAAGGTCTTTGTCTGGTCAGATCACATCCAAACTATGAGACCGTCGAAGAAGCTTTCAGAGAAGTTCTTAGGTCCCTTTGAGATCATAGCTCAAGTTGGATCCGTGTCTTTCACCCTCCAGTTTCTGGACAGCATGCGATCCATACACCCTGTGTTCCATGTCTCAATGCTCAAAGCCACAACTCCAAACAAGTTCCCAAATGAATCTCCAACACCGGACCCTCCGATCATCATCGATAGAGAACCTGAGTACAAGATCTCCAAGATTTTGGACTTTAAGATAGACAAACAATGCAAGTGCGAGTTGCTGTACTTGGTCAAATGGGCTGGATATGAAGGCACAGATGAAGAGACCTCCTGGCTTCTAGCCTCCGAGCTCGGACATGCCTCGGAAGTTACTTCGGACTTTCACCAAGTATATCCTCTTAAGCCCGGACCTTTACCACTTGCTAATTCTTAAGTTTCATGCAGTTCCAAGAAAAAAAACAAGTCATTATTAAAGTCTATCTACTGCAAGGTTTCTCCCTCCCCGTCCGAAACCTCCATATTGGCTGAACCCTCCGAGTGCTCTGGCCCTTCGGACTCTGAACCCCTCTTATTGTGGAGGATATCATCCTCCAAATCCTTCAATTCCTCCTCCAAGTCCCGTGACTCTGACTCCGATTCTACATCAGCATCTGAATCCAAGTCCTTCCACATGAGGTCCACTAGGGCCCCATGAATGCACTCCAACCTCCGAGCACTCCTCTCCTCCGCTTTTTGGAGGTCCCAGACTCCGTTGCCTATGTGAGCAAGGGACTCCAAGAGTCCCTTCTCAAACTCTGATAGCTTCAGAGTTCCCTTGGACTTCCTCGGCCCAGGGATCATGACCTCCACCTTGGTCCTTTTGGGTGGTTGTCCCCCCACCTCCACCTCTGACTGTCTGTGTTTCCATGGAGTCATAAGCTCCACTCCGACTACGCATCGGACCTTTCAGTCCCAACACACATGACATGATGTTCCTACAGAGAAAATTAGTAAGGATACAAGACAGTTACCGTCACTTACCTTTGCTGCTGTCCTCCCACTCGCAATCCACCACCCTCCTCTGGCAGTTATTGCAGACCCAAAGGTCCACCACCTTTCCCTTATTCAGCACTGGCACATGGGCCTCCAAGCCTCCAGTTTTGGGGGCACTAGGGCCAACCTCCGAGACCTCTGCAGGTCCTGGACCTTCCTCGGCCCTCCAACACTCCTCTTCCCACATCGCTTGCCTCCTCTTCTCTTCCTCAGCCCATCTCCTCTCCCATTCCACTGCCTCACTCCAAGCCCTCTCCTCCTCATACCTCCTCCGAATTTCTCCGGCCCTCTGAGCCACCTTCACTTCCTTGGCCTTCCTAGCCTCCTTGGCCTTCCTAGCCTCCTTGGCCTTCCTAGTGTTAAGTTCACGGACGTTACCCGGAACTTC
>QFFB01016377.1:0-22058 GCA_003316465.1 Ramaria cf. rubripermanens
ATTCTCAGTAATATTCACAAGAATTTAAATATTTTATTTCCCAGGTTATAATGCTATCATATTGGAATCAGGAAACATTGAAACAGTTTTTTGAGCCACTGATAGATGTATGATAATTGAATTAGAGAATATACATGTAGAAGCTGAGTATTTATGGTAAAACAGGAATGTAGGGGGGAGTGAAAAAGGGGGAACTATGATGTGGATGACTAATTCCCTGCACCACAGTGTAGACAAAGGGGTGAGGTATAGCTGCATACAGTAGGGCTCACAATGGGATCAGTTGGAGTGACATACCAGCTGTACCTTACCTCTGCTTTGGGGTGATGCCCCTGCACAATGCAGGGTCGGCACAAGTAGCATGAATGGTGGCAGGGTGGCCTAGAAACCTGGCAAATATGACATTTGGCAAGTAGTAAAGAGGACAGAGATGATCCATTCCCATCAACAGCATAATGGAATATTTCAGTGATGATGGGGATCAGGGTTGGAGGGATGACCGGACAATATATTGGAAAACAGGGATCCTGACAATTACGTAGATCCAGACAAGGACACTGACAAACCAAAACTGAACAACAGTAATGAACAAGAGTCAAATGAGAAAAGAGATCCAAGACAGACATTGAGGTGACAGACTGACAAGTCAAATGAAAGGTGTAGACAAGAGTATCAATAATAGAGAATTTCAAACACTTATCACTAGATGGTATCTCATGGCAAAAGGTCTTAAGAAAAAACAATAAAGTGGCCCTTTTTAAAGAGGTGAGATTAACATGTAGATGTTCATATGAAATAGTGACAAACAGTGCTGAAGGAGCTGGGTGAAGATTGGCAAACAGAGTGGATGATGTTGAGAACATGACAGATGATATATGTGGGCTGATACACTAGTAATACAAAAGCAAGGAAAATTCAAGTGCAAGGGTATTAAAAAAAGGAAGGTGAATATAACAAGAAAGGACAGTAGGTTAAAAACACTCACATACCAAGATAATAGGGAAAGGATGACTGGAAGACAAGAAGACTGAAGGGAGAAAAAAAAATAATTACAGCATCTAACCATAAAATTAAAGGGATATACCTAATATGGACCATCCTGAAGAATATCCCTAGGAATGTGCATATAATAATGCATTCACCTCCACAGAACCATCCTCTCCTTTCAGTTGGAGTTGGGGATCACACCATCCTAAGTACTGTAGCATTTCAACCAAGTGTTTGGACCCCTATGGCAGTAGTAATTGGTAGGTCACATCCTGGCCCATAAGATAGGGCTTTGGGCCAGCTTACCTGTCTGTGTCCTGCTTCAGGAGCAGGATGGGACCTTGGTCAAATCCTGGGCCAGGCTCAGGCCAGCCTGGGCTCAGGACAGGTCTTGACTAGTATGGTATTTTGCTGCCTGAGTATAAGCCAGATACTGTACTACAGATTGCTTGAAGATGAAGACCTGGGGGTTGACAGTTTCATAGAGTTTCTGACTATGACTATGACCAGTTCCTCTTCTCAGTCTACCACTACCCTTGTTCAAAGGCTGAGGAAGGCATTGTTAGCCATGTCAGTGGCTGCTTCCACAGCATGAACTTGACAGCCTGGGAAGTTTGGGAACCTGGTGAATTTTAGTTCTTACTAGCTAAGAAATACAAGTTATAACTCTTTTGCTCTAGCACCTATACATTGACTGGGGCTTTCCATCGCCTATGCTGCACACACTTGTTAATGGCCTGATGTCCCAGCTCAAACCTTTACAATCTCAGGCCAGGACCTACCAGCCTAGCCTGAGACATCTCATCCCAGCAGGTCCTGAGGCCAGGACTAGGCATTCACTATTCAGAAGAAACCATGACACATGTGTCAGGGAATGCCTCATTTTTCACTTCTGGCCTAATGCCTCATTCTGCTTCTGTACTTCCAAAGTTCCAGAGTTCTGAGACAGGGTGAGCATATTGTAAAGTCTAGATAATATAGTATTTTTCTCATGATTTTTAGTATTTTTCCTGGTCCTCTAGCTAATGTTTTGTCTATTGTCACATGTCCATGACAGTCCCATGACTTGCCATTATTAGTGATACTGTAAGGGGAACCTCTGTGCAGCCTGTGAAATCCTTGCGAACTCCTTGCGAAGCCTTCAAAGCCTACATTCCACTCCATATGAACATTCCCACGCCCTACAAAGTCCTGCAAAGTGTGTGCAAAGTGTACACAGCCCTTCTGAAGTCAACCCCACCAAGTGCCACTTTGGCAATGGCCCTCTTGTTCCAGAGCTGTGCAGATTGGTCCCTTGGCGGTCTCCAAACACCTCCCTGGCCCTGTCTGTAGTTCAGCACCCCTGTTGCTTATGTGATTCAGGCTTCAGAGGTATGGAGTTATGATGCACAAAGTATATAGCTGTTAGCTAGTGGGAAAAGGCAGTCCTTAGAGTTTTCTATTAGGATTCCCCCTTCACCAGGTATGCCCTTGCATTGTATGTAGTTGTATATGACTTAGGATTCTCCCTTTGCCAGTGCACTGCTTAAGTGTAGAGTATCTGCTTGGGTTGCCCTCACAGATACACTGGCCTTCTATTCTGGTATTCCATAACCTTCCATCAGCAATACTCCACCCCTATTCCTTTTATGTTTAAATAGCTAGCTTTATGATTACAATAAACCATCAGTAAAAAGCCTGTTCACTCCCAAGAAGGAGTCTGTTCATTTAGCATGGAGTTAACAGTGTCCTCCTGCTAATGTTTTGTTTCTCACACATAGCATATCATTCTCCATCTCCTTTCCTGTACATCTTAACAAAGCAGGTGTCAAGTGATGGCCCTGATTGTAGCTGGGCATAGTATAATATAGGCTCACTGTCAGTGGGAAACCTTAGACTTTTTTTCTCTTTGGTTTTTGCCTCTTCCAGGTGAGATCCCCTTTCATTGTATGTCTTATTGATTTATATATTCTTTGGTTTTCCCCTCTGCCAGCCTGCATGATTGTGTAATCTCTATGGAACTCAAGGGTTGCCCTTACAGCCTCCACCCTTGAGAAAGATACCTCCCAAAATGATATGTTGTAGCAGCTGCCCCTGGCCCTAAATCCCTAGCCATCAAGGTGGAGGTCCAGACTACCAATACTGTGGAAGTCAAATATGGGTCCACACTCATAGACTGCAGGGCCACTGTGTCAGGATTGCTGTTTTTCCACAACATTTCCCAGTGAACAACTTCCACTGCCTCTGTGATCTATTTCTTTTCTGAAACTAATCATAACATTATCACCAGGAATGGGTCTCATTATACCTTTTCAGTGCATGCTAAATGTTATCTTCACCTGGCTGGAATCCAACTTCACCTCCATGCTGTACTATTCATATGTACCCTGCATGGTGCAGGGTTATCAAATGGAAGCAAAGGCCATGTCCAGCTGGCGGGTTTCACTTATGGATCCCACCCTTAGTCTTACTGCATGAAGGTATACTTGGACTCTTCACCCATGCTCCAGTATAGTATATTGGTCTTCAGCCTCCTAGCTCCCCCTCATCCATTCTCTGCTGCATTCTCTATTACTATAAGTACTCATTTTCCAAAGGTATATTCCCTAGTTCAGTTATCATACATCTACCTTGTTATTTGATCTCATACCCACAAAAACCTCCTATTGTTTTATGCTAGAGATGATAAATGAAGCTCAAATTTTATTATTATTTTGTTCCTGTGTGTTGGTCAATTGGGTGTTTATGTAATGTGGGAGATCAGTGATGACACTGATGGCAGACTGAGAGGTCAGCTTAGGGGTGTCATATCAGAGTATTGGGTGGATTGGAGGAACAAACAATTCAGTGTATGGTCTTGGATCAATGGATATAGGTTAGTTAACTATTATAACCTATCACATGATCTGAGAATGTTGGAAGCAATGATCAAAAGCTAGCAGCAAGTCTGATGCTTGTAGGATTTAATGCAGGTGAGATCAAAAAATAAATTCTGGCTGGCTATGTCATACAACAATATTCTACTACTTATACAAAAATGTCTTAAGAAATACTCTGGAAAAGATCTGAAAAGCAGAGACAAGAAAAATAAGTAAAAAAAATAAGGTGATTGGTATGTGCAACTATCTGTGGAGCAGATAGTACCAGATTTTGCATGGGGGTCAGAGGAAAATTTGGAACACTAACTAGGGAATTGGGGATGGAAAATAAAATGAATAGTAACCATGATTAGTATGTCAAGCAACAGGTGAACAAGTAAGCATGAAAATAATTGCCTTCCCTTGACATAATTATGTCAGGGCCATTTCTGCTGTGCTTTGTCTTGTAAGCAGTTCAATATGATGGGCACCTTTAATGCACCACCTGACTCACATCCTATGAGCCCCATCACCTCAACATGGCCTTCTATTTACTGTAAAGTCTTTCTATTCTATTTTTACCATACTGGCAACCAGGTGTTTACATGTTATATAAGCATGCTGATCAGATACTGATGATGCATATGCAAGGTAATCATGTGACTGATGGATCCTTGATAGACATCATGATGTCATAGTGCATTTATGGCTCATGCATGTCATCTGGAGCAGCAGTGGTTGCTGCTCTGTGATTCTTGTTCTAAACATAATATAGAGTATGTTGTTCAAGGTATTTGCTTGGCTTTTGAAGGCTGAGAATGAAGAGGAGAGAGAAAAAGAACATGTTTTATAACTTATTTACTGGATTTTATCACAACACATTGAACTAGCTCCCTCAATATCTCTAGTTTTACTTATCAGTGAGCTTGAACCTTTGATCTTATTTGCTACACCCCCTTAGGATCATTGCCAAGACTGCTATTTGCAACACTTTGGAGGCGTGTTTGGATCAGTGAAAGGAACACCTGAACTGGGGTGACCTTTCCTTGCAGACATGCACTGTTTGTTGTGTGCTCTTCTTGGGCTATTCACCACAACCATAGGCCCATGTTGAAATACACAGACATTACATATCTACCCTAAAATACAATCTTGACCTGCTGGCCAGTTCATGGACCATGTCTGTGGAGCAGAACAGGCTGACCACCTAGAAACTCCAACACACCATCCTAGTGTTTAACAAGCTGTCAGGGGATGTGTCATGGACATGTAAACTGTAAGATGGAAGACGGAAGGCAGATCAGAAGGGACTTTGGCTTCAGCTTATATGCTGCACCTCTTAAACAATCACAGAGTCCCAAGACTTTGGAATGTAGTGACAAGGTAATGTAGCACAGTTCTGTGGTACATGCAGAAGTGCAGAAGTGTGGAAGTAATGATGGTAATGTACTAAGAACACAATGGACAAGGTTAACACAAAATGTAGTTGATATTCAAACCAAGGTAGCTAGTACAAATACAGGGGCTTATATACTAGAGGGTACATGTAAGTAGGTAGGAATAATGAGTTCCAAGTCAGAGTGGAAAAGGTACACAAATGCAGATCATGAACGGAGTTGGGGATGTAAGCATAGAAAGGAGATGTAAGCATGATATCTAAAAGGTACCCATCATTCATCAGTATGGGGACACAGATGTTCCATGAGGAACAAAGTACCCTTGCTGATAGAGTGGCCATGGGGATCAGAGAGCTGAGTAAAGGGAGGGTAGTAATGGAAGCAATAGTATGGAAAGCAGAACTGGAAGTGCAGAATGCATGGATGTAACAGGATGCCCTATTTTCCACTTCTGGAGTTCCAAACTCTGCCCTGATTCCACTTCTGGAACTGCCTCAGAAGTGAAACAGCTTAGGTATGAGCATCCATAGTTATTTAGGGATCTGTGGAGTGCAGGGTTGGTAGGTACCAAGCAATGGCCCTGATTATAGTTGTGTGTAGTTTTTATGATAAATTGAAGATAAAAATAATTGCTCAAAAAATTGAGTGCTCTATGCTTTATTGATATGATGCTAAATAGTGGCACATGTTGATGATGGAATGTGACACATAATGTGGAGGATCAATGATTGGCCTCAATGACACACCAGGAATTTGACTCAGTGATGACATCATTTGGGCAATCCTGAATCAAAAAGATATTCAATTTCAAAGGCCTAGAGTTGCAATAATAGCTAGATTAATACTAGGATGTTGAAGCTTACAAAAACAGCAAGTAGAGCTCAACAAATACTTTATCAGCGTTTTTAATAAGTAAATACTTGAATGGATGCAAGATAAAAGTTCTGGGTAATGATTTGACTGTTATTTAATGTAGGAACTACAGGTGCATTTACACTAAAATTATTTTAAAAAAATCTATGAAGGAAACAAATAGGGGAGGTGCAAATGAATTGCAGGCATGGATGAATGCAGGCATGGATGAATGCAGGCATGGTGGAGCAAATATTCCTCTGCTCATGATGAAACATTGGATGGACAGGGATACTAGCTAGGATTTTTGAGATGAAGTTCTTCCACTGAATGACAATAGTAATTAATAAATGGAAAGATAGGAGAAAGTAAAAAAAAAAAACTTATGAAAAACATCTGATATGGATCATTTATTTTCCTGAACTGTCTTGTGAATATTTAATTGAGTACCTGTAATGCATTCCCTTCTAATTCCATGGGTTCCAATGACCCTTTGCAATAGTTTCCATGCTGCAGCAATTTATTTGTCTGCTTGCCCTTCCAATTGTATGGTGCTTACATAAGCATGCTGATTGTGGTTGTGTGGGGTAATCATATGAGTGATTTGATCTATGATCTATCCTTGGCCTTGTGATGTAGTTGTCAAGATTGAATTTTGGAGTAAAGATAGAACATCAGTGTAATTCTGACATGGGCCTGCAGTTGTAGCAAATAACCCAAGAGGAGTATGTGATAAATCATGCACATCTTCAAGGAAAGGTTACCCCAGTTCAGGTATTCCTTTTGCTGATCTGAACACTCCTGCAAAATGCTGTGAATAGCAGTCTCAGTGATGCCCCTAAAGGGGTGTAGCAAATAAGATCAAAGGTTCTGTTAAGACCGGGTCTTCATGTGGGACCTTGGGCAAGCTCGGACTGAGCTGGGCCAAGGAGTACTAGTGAGGTATCAGCTTCAGCTTATGTGCTGTGCCATCCACTATCACATGTGCCCTTGATTTTGGAATGAGATTGGGACAAGAGGAGCAAAGGGACTAAGAGGCAACAGAATGAGAAAATAGTAAGGGGTGTGAAGGTGTCTAGTTTGATTTCTGACTGGAGAGCAAAGTACATACAAATGAGACTTATATATGGATGACAAGGAGACAGGGTCAGACCTAACTAATGAAGGGAATCATGATGAGGCTCAGGGATGGATAAGAACAGGGTTCAGGGTTCGGGGATATGGGAACGGGGGTTGGGGTTGGGGTTGGGCTACTTCAGGACAGGCTCTGATAAGGTCGGGCTCAGGGTATGGGCTTGGTATGGGGTTAGTTACCGAATGGGGTCACTGGAGATCCGCAAGGAACCGGATCATAACAGGTTCGAGCTCACCATTAGACACAACTACCAATGAGGGAGTAGGTCATTGTACTAAGGTTTTTTCTACTAGTAAGAAGTCAAAATAGCAAGGTAGACGTATGATAATTGAACTAGAGAATTATACAGGCAGAATAGAAGTACTTATAGTAAAAAGTGAATGCAGGGGCAGATGGATAGAGAGGGACTAGAACACTGTGGAAGAGTAGCATATGCTTAGGATATAGAGTAAGGGTCAAACCACCTTCATGGGGCACAGTGACTGATGGGATCTGTGAGTGAAACCTGTCAGCTATACTGGACTTCTGCTTGTACTCGGTGACCCTGCATGCTGCAAGGGGGATGCAAATGATGTGAAACAAGGGTGAAGTATTGTGGCACAATGGCAAAGATCATGTTCGGTGACCAGAAAATAGAAGTGAGATAGCCTGCAGAGGCCTTGCTGATATCAGCATGAGGGATGGACGCAGGAGGTTCAATGTAATTTGCTGAACTCAAGATGTGAAAAACAGCAGTCATGACAGAACTCAGGATCAGGTAGTTGCTTAACATTGACTGAGGCTCAATAAGCTTGTTGAGCCTCAGTTATTGTTTGGCAAAGCTCTTGGTGCAGCTTGTCAAGGTTGACTATGAAGTCTCAGGCTCAGGCTGAGGTGAGGTTATGCTCAGGGTGGACTGCAAGGTTCAGGTGGTAACCCTTGTTGGCAAAGAAGGGTGATATACCAGTGGTAATGCTAGGAGTGTTATTGTTGTATGCAAACTCAGTGAGGGGCAAGAGGGAGGCCCAGTTGTCCTGTTGATAGTTGCAATAGACTCAGACCTATTGCTCTAATGTTTGATTAGCACACTCAGTCTGCCCATCACCTTTGGGATGATAACCTGAGGTGAAATGCAATCTCATATCTAGGGCCTTGCCTAAGGATTGTCAGAAATGCGAGATGAACTCAGAACCCCTGTCCAAGGTTACATGCAAGGGAACTCCATGCTTGGGAAAGACATGGAGGACAAAAAGTTAAGTGAGCTCTTGTGAGGTTATGGTGTTGGCGGTAGGGATGGAAATATCCTGCATAGTGAAACAATCAACAATCACTAGTATGGCAGTGAAGCTGGATGAAGCAGGTAGTTGCTCTTGAAGTCCATGGAGATAGAGTTCCAAGGTTTCTCAGGCATAGGTAATTGTTTGAGTAAACTGTAAGGCTTGTGACACTGAGGCTTGCTGTGCATACAGGCAGTGCACATCTTGCAATACTCTTTGATGAAGGATCTAATTCCTGGCCAAGTGTACTCCTGTCAAATCAGTTCCAAGATTTTGTTAACCTTTAAGTGACCTAAGAGTAGGTGATTGTGCTTGTATTGCAGTATGTGAAGTCATAAGTCTAAAGCTTCAGGAACATAAGTTTGATTGTCAAGTAGAAGCAAACCCCTGGAGTTGGTAGTCCATCTCGGGTACAAAGTAGACCCAAGGTGTAACTTTGCTGCCACATCTAATGTGAGAGTTGTGAGGATGTCTACTTGGATATGCTCAGTATCAAGTAAGGCTGCTGCTCACAAAACAGTAGGGGCTAGATTAGTAGCTTGATGGGATGAAGCCAGCTAGTATTAAGTAATCACTGGCTGTAAGTTTTGAGGGTTAATGGTGGCATAGTCACTATTCCCCTCTTTAAGGTAGATATCCTAATATCTAGTGAGTGAGTTGGGCTTGGTACTAAGGTGACCTGGGTGAAAATGGATTGAGTTGAACTGAGTGAGGTATTTGGACCAACAAGCTTGCTGATGTGTTAACAACTTTATAGTTAGAAAATATTCAAGGTTCTCATGGTCAATCACAACCTCAACAGGTTTTGCCAAGCCTTCCAAGAAGTGTTGCTACCACTGGAAAGCTTCAAATATGGCCATGAGTTCCTTGTTGTGAATGTCATAGTTGAGCTCAGTCAAAGTGAAAGTTTAGGAATGGAAAGTCTAGTGATTTGTGGTTTAATGTTTTATACAATCTTGAAATATAATTCAAGCTTCAAATGAAGCTGAATCAAGTAGAGGTTTGTTATGAGAGGAACATTCAAGACAATTGCAAGATATGCAAATTATCTTAGTAACTGCTTTAACTAAAAACTCTGAACAACTTTGGAGAGGTGAATATTGTCACTACTCATTTTACAGTATAAAAACTAGCTATTTAACTAATTACAATAAGTCGAAATGAATGCTTTCGATGACAGATTACCTAATCAAATGAAGACAAACATTCCAAAGAGCAGAACTCATACTGTATGTACTCTGGGATAGGAGGTGTATGGATGACATGATTTGTAACTGCTATACACATAGGATATATGCAATTCCTTTGACTTATAATCACAATGTTCACGCCAGGTGAACTTGACTTGAGTGTATTTATAAATAGTGTCTCAGCACTTTGGAATCATTGTCAGATACAGGGTGGTGCCTTGGGGCCATCTCCAATCAGTGATGTCATTTGGGTTATTAATGGAATGTATGGGTGATCCATCAGTGAGATAATAATGGATTTTTCAGGCACAGGACTCATAGATAGATTAGTGGTTCCTTCATAACATTTCAAGGGTCCTGAAATGGGAGTGGTAGTTATCAGGGTCGGTAGGTGTTTGGATGCTGATGAAATGTGAAATAATATCTTTTTAGTATTAATATTCAAAAGAATATTAATATACTTTAATATTTTTATACTCATAACAGAAGGTAGTTAGGTGAACCTCACAAGGTGAGGTTCAAAGCAAGAGTATTGCTATGAGAGCATAGTCTGAAGCATCTGTCTCTACTATCAAGGGTTGATCAGGAATCCAATGAGTGAGTATAGGCATAATAGTGAAAGCTTTCTTTAGCATCTCAAATATATGTTGGCAATCCTTGCTAAGGGGTACCCTTGCAAGTAAGCCTGGTGAGGGGCACAGTGATGGTGGGGTAGTTGTGAATGAAGCATTAGTAGAAGTTGGCAAAGCTGAGGAAGGACTGGATGTCACAGACCTTCCAAGGTGTTAGATCCCTGATATCTAACACCAAGACACCAAACCTTCAGACCTCTGAACTCTGAAGTAACTATTATATTCCATTTTCAGTCCTTGTTATATACCATTTAAAGTATAATCACTATTCATGACCAAAAGTAGAATACTTGTACCTTGCTCAATCCAAACCTCCAACCCAACTCTGAACTCCACTTATTATACTACAAGTATATCCTTCTTATTCTATGCTTATGTCTTTCTTGTTATATGTTCTTAGGATACAATTAGGATACAAGGTATTAATAACCCTCCAATCTTGTATCAGTTCTCTAGTTCAAATATCAACTAATTCTCCATTACTAACCTCCAGTCTTCTTGCATCATTATCTCTGTAGTTAGATACTATTAGTGATACCCTGAGTCTGAACCTCTGGACAACCTCTGACTCTCCAACCCCTTGTTAAGTTCACAGACGTTACCCGGAACTTCGGAGGTCAGAGACTCGGAGGTCGGAGACTTCGAAAGCGTACGAGGGGGGTAGGGACTTGGCTTCAACTTATGGGTTGTGCCACCTACTATTGTTTGGTCCCTAATTTCGGGGGTTGGAGTATCGGAGGTAGTCTGGAGGTTCGGACTTGGAGTTACTACTAATAGTGTCTAACTATGGAGGTAGTGATGCGAGGAGACTGAGGTTTGTAACGCGGAATTAAGTCGATATTCGAACTAAAGAACTGGATACAAGTTTGGAGGACTATTAATACCTCGTAAGCTAATTGTATCCTTAGAACGTATAACAAGCGGAGTTCGGAATAGGGTCAAAGGTTCGGATCAAGGGAGGTACAAGTATTCTACTTGGGGTCATGAATGAGAATTATACTTTAAGAGGTAAACAACAAGAACTAAAACGGAACATAATAGCTACTTCGGAGTTCAGAGGTCCGAAGATTCGGAGCTTCGGTGTTAGATCCCAGGGATCTAATACCCCTGAAATTAGGAATTGAACAATAGTGAGTGGCACAACCCATAAGTTGAAGCCAAGTCCCTATCCCCCTCATACCCCTTTGAAGTCTGACCTCCAAACATCCAATCTCTGAAGTTTCAGGTAATGTCCATGAACTTAACACTCTGGTCTTCTTCATCAAAAAGAAGGATGGCTTCCTCTGACTCCTGCAAGACTACCAAGCCTTGAACATGGTCACAATCAAGAAATGGTACCTAATTCTACTCATCTCTGAACTTATCACACAACTCTGAGGGGAAAGTACTTCACCAAGCTGGATGTCTGATGGGGATTCAACAACATTTGGATTTGTGAGGGAGATGAGTGGATGGCTGCTTTCCATAAAAACCATGGACTCTTCAAGCCACAGGTCATGTTCTTTGGCCTTAACAACAGTCCAGCCACATTCTAGATAAGCATGAACAACATCTTCTAAGACATGATAACAGAAGGGGTCATCTGAATCTACCTAGACAACATCCTCATCTTCACTAAGGCATTGTCAGAGCACCAGAGGATTGCCTGGAGGGTGCTGGAGCATCTCTGAGAACACAAGCTGTACCTCAAACAGGAAAAGTGCAAGTTCAAGTGGCTCCAGATAGACTACCTCAGGGTGATTGTGTTGGAGGGCATGGTGGAGATGGACCCAGTCAAGGTCTCTGGCATGGCAGAATGGCCATACCTTGGAACAAGGAGGTCCAGTCTGTTGTGATAAGATACTATTAAATATTGTGAAGTCACCATTTTATTTTTTCTTCTTTTCTCTCAGTCCCAAAAGGACTGGGGGGAATATTTTGAGAACTTTGTTTATTATATTCAGAGAAGAAGAAAACCATGAGACAATAATTTCTGTTGTCTTGGCCTGCATGTGTGAACCATAGATGTGCTATGACATCATGACCACAGATGAGGTGGGCAATCCATGTGATTACCCCACACATGCACCACCAATACCTAATCAGCTTGATTGCATGGCAAGCAAGTGCCCAAACCACCAAGGAAATAAAAATAGAACAGGGAGAAATGTTATGACAATAGAAGGTCATACAGAGGTAATAAAGATCATAAAATCTTGAATCAAACAGCATATCAGACATGTCCAACATATCAGATCATACACAAGATAGGAGATAGAAGGAACAGCCTTGTTATTATTATATCAAGATAACAAGCAATTTTTTTCATTTATCTTTTTTTACTTGTCATCCAGCACTATATTTCCAATTCCCATTCATTCTTTCTTTTTTCTCAAACAACTAATTAGTTTCCCAGATTTTTCTTTTACTATCCAAACAATATCCAGCATTATTCACTCCACAGATAGTAGTATTTTTTCATCCCCTTAGTTACTTATGTTCCAAGACCCAATCTCTATTGTTATCATTCCAAAAACCACCCATAAACCTTTTTGTATAAGTACCATGACATCTTTGTATGATATGCTTCAGCCAGAATTAAATCTCTCCTCACTCACATTAAAAGGTACTGGGGCATTCAGAATTGCTCCTAAAATACTCTTTATTTCACAAACAATTCCTATGACTTAAAGACTAGTTATATTAGGAAATTACTTGTTCACATCTCTACCCATCACCATACTTCGAGACCTTTCTTACTCAGCTGATGCTCCACCTTAAATGCTGAAACCCCTGAGCTGAACTGTCAGCACATCATCAGTGTTACTATCAATCCACACATTACATTATCTCTGATCTATCAACAAATGTGTCATATCTGATACCATATCTATAACAAAAGAAAATAAAAACTCTTGAGCTTTTCTTTTTTCCTTTTATCAAAACTAGAAATATATAAAAAAAGCTTAAAACAGTCCTTCATCAGATTTGTCAACTTCTACTGGAGGTTCATCAAGGACTTCTCCCACTATTCCCACACCCTGTTCAACCTTACCAAGAAGGATGTTGGAGGGAAATGGGGAGAATCTGAGCAGGCTACCATTGACAGGCTGGAGGCACTGATCAATCCCCCTGTCCTCACCTTCCCAGACAACTCCCATCTTTATCACATTGAAGTGGACTCCTCTGATGCAGCCACCAGAGTGGTCCCATCCCAGAAATCATTGGAAAGTGGTGGAAAATGGCATCTGATCACCTTCTCCAAAAGCCTTAGCCTGGTCAATACAAGATCCATGACAAAGAGAGGCTGGCTGTGCATGGGAGGAGTGGAGACACTACCTTGAGGGCACTCCATGCTGGTTTAAGATCTAGACAGACCACAAGAACCTTGAGTACTCCTGCACATCTAAGAAGCTGAACCCACAGCAGGCTCAGTGGTCCCTGCACCTGTCCCAGTTCAACTTCATGCTCCACCACCTCATGGGAAAGTGTGATGCACTATCCTGCCATGCAGATCACAGAAGCAGAAGCAGAGATAATGTAGACATGACCATGCTCCCCCCAGTCCTCTTCACAGTCCATGCCCTCAAAGGAGTAACAGCCACCAGAGTGGAGGTGGAGATGCTCTGAGACATCTGGAGGGAGCTCTGTGATGGAAAGAAGGAAGAGTCAGTGGTGAAGGCAGTGGAAGAACTGTTGAAAGGGCACTCAAAGTTGGTCCAAGCAGCAGAGTGGTCAGAGTGCAAAGGCCTGCTCCACTTCTGAGGAAAGGTCTCTGTTCTGGACAGAAGAGACCTCCACTAGTGCATCATGTCCCAGCACCATGACACCCAGGTGGCAGGACACACTGCCATTGGTACACCATCAGTGTTGACTTCATTATTGAACTTCTGGAGTCCCACAGCTATGATGCAGTCATGAACATCATAGACTTGATAAGCAAGGTGTCTCACTTCATTCTGATGCATATAACAATCATAGCCCTTAGCACAGCCCACCCATTCCTTGCACCTATCTGGAAACTGCACAGACTTCTGAAGCAAGTTGTCTCTGACCAAGGTCCACAGTTTGTAGTGTAACTGACATGGGAGCTCTACAGCCTACCATCCACAGGGTGACAGACAGATGGAACAGGTCAACCAGGAACTAGAGCAGTACCTCCACCTCTTTGTCAACAAGAGGCAGCACAACTGGGATGAGCTAATTCCACTGGTGGCATTCCAGTACAACAACCATGTACGTTCTGCCATGTAGCAAACCCCCTTCATGCTTGACTCCAGAAGGCACCCACATATCAAGTTTGAGCTGCACCAGGCCAAGTCAGCCCTCACAAAGGCCCAGGATAACATGGCATGGTACTACAACCAGCACTGAGTTCCAGCCCCAGAGTACCAGGTTGGAGACATGGTGTACTTAGATGCAAGTGACATCTGCACTACATGCCCCTTGCAAAAGCTCACCCACTGCTACCTCAGCACCTTCACAGTAATAGGGAGGAGCACTATGTGGTGGGATGGATTCTAGACAGCTGATTCATAAGGGGCCACCTCAATTTCCTCATGAAATGGGAAGGGTATGGAGACAAGGAAAATGCAGGGGTTCCAGAGCAAGATATTGGTGCCCCAGACAAACTCTGTGAGTTCTATTGGGTGCACCCTGATGCCCCATGCCATATTCATTCAACAGCCTTCCAATCTCTTATGTCCCATGCTTCAAGGATGCAGTACACTAGAGGGGGGGTGATGTCAGGGGACACCCCATTTTCTACCTCCAAAATTCCAGAGTTGCAACTCCAAAGTTCCACACTCCTGCACCTCTGGAGTTCCAGAGTTCCAGAGCTCCAAACTCTGCTCTGCTTCAGCTTCTTGAATAACTCTGAAAGTGAGACAACTCACATATAACATTCAGGGTCAGGTAGGGATTGGCTGAGGATAGTTGGCAAGTGTTGAGTGATGGCCCTGGCCATAGTCAGGCATTGTCAGAGTTCACTTGTTCCTTTTCCTTTTCTTCTCTATTATATTAATCATCCCACCACTAGTCTATCATGTTTAACTCCCATTCCCACTCTTTTCCTATTGCATTCACCACTTAATGAGTTACAGTAGAATATCTTTTAATTATGTAATCAGCACACCAATAGTTAGATTCCATGCCAGCACAGTAAATTCCTTATCTTAATCTCTGAGGAACTCACTGTGCTAGTGCTACTTTCATCTTTGAAGTTCTCTATAAATAAACTCAGAAGATTGTCCATGGTTGCTCATGCCAGTTTGCCCTCACAGGCATAGTATAATATAGGCTTGCTGGCAGTGGGGAAAATTAGAGTTTTCTCTTTGGTATTCCCCTCTGTAAGCCTGTGTGATTGTGTGATCTCCACAGCACTTGAGGGTTGCCCTTACAGAGAGATGGTCATTTCCTAATAGTGGTGTTAGGATTGAGTTCACTAAAGTGGCACATTGCATATGGAGTGATAGTTGTTCACTGAACCCTGTGGGAAAAAACAGTGATCATGACACATGGCTATGAGCTAGTACATGCAGGACCAGTATCATAATAAGTTAACAGAAGCACTGGCCCAAGTGAGAGCTTGCCTGCTCAATGCTCACCTTCCAATATTAATCAGCTATTCAGAGCTGATAACCATGCTGGAGTGCCAAACCATGGTAACCTATATGTGACTAAGCCTTGTTTTACTTCCAATTGTCTTCTCTCTTTGCTATATTGCATAGGATGCAAGACATCCTTTGTTCATTTATTCACACAGTCTACCACTATATTATAAATAGTTGTTTCTTTCTGTCTATCTTCCTCAGTCACTTGACATCCATGCCCAAACACTAAGTCAAGATATTAGTTAGCGTTATGTATCGTTTCGCTAACTCACCCATACACTATAGAACGTTGTATAAGGTGAATAAACCAGTCGTTTGACTTTCGCGCTCAAATACTGAGAACGTTGTACAAGTTCTATAATCGTTACAAACCAGCCTTCTAAAATTTTGCACACCTTTCAAACCCAATCTCCTACCAGCCTCCCCATTGCATGGCGTCCCCAGGGAGCATCAACCATCTCCACTTCCTAAACTCCAAGAACGCCCAACTGGGGATGTCACCGTGACGTCACGCGGTTAGGACCAATCAGTATACTTCGCCGAGACTTGACCAGCCCAACTGGCATCCCTTTCTTTATAAACGATGTCTGAAGCACCCTCAGAGTTTCAAAGACTGAGTCTTTCCCGGTATCTTCGTCTCCACAAGTCAATCGAACTCAACGTTGCTTGGAGGTTTAACGTTTATTCCTTCCTCAAAATTTAGTATAGGTTTTTCACTCGTGCTGGCACGAATCCTCATGGTAATGTCCGCAAAGACGCCCGGTTTTATAGTTGGACAAAGACAACCCCGCCCTGTCGTACACCGCCGTCAACAGCTCACCATGCTTCCTCCACTTCTGGTCAATATCGTGAGCCGAGCCAGCTTGACGGACCTCCATAATCAGAATTACGAGTCATCTCTTCTTTTTGGGCCTGGTGGATCCGTGTTCTTTCCAACCGACCCTTCCAGCGATGTTCAGTCACCCCAACCTATAAATCAATTGCACGGCTTGCAAGCGTCCCTGTCAACGGTTGCTGCGCTGTCTTCACTAGGATCTCAGCTGCCATCGTTGGCCTCGAGTGTTAGTCCCGGTGTTGTGACTCAACCCGGAACATCCCTTCCTCCCTCGACAACAGACTCGTCGTCGACAAGTGTCCTGTCTCGAACATCCTCCTTTGCTCCATCTCCTACACCGTCGCCGCCGACTTCCAATGAACCTACCTCAACTTCCCAAATTCAAATCCAGTCCGTATCCGACAGCCAGACTCAGGCGGGTTTTGTGGGGGCATCAAATTCTTCCCCTGCGTCCTTTGGCGTCGCATCTGCTACTACGTCTGTTCCATGCGTTTTACTGATTTTTAACACTTCTAATGCTTTCCGCATACTATCTCTCCAGCTTTTCATCCGCCCAGCCTTTTTCCACCGCTTCGCAGGCTCTCACCTCACCTTCATCCACTTCTACACTTCAGAGAGACTCCGAAAATCTGCCACGTGTCGCTGAAATCGTCATCGGCGTCGTTGGAGCCATCTCTCTTATCGCGTTCTTGGCTACACTTGGGTCCTGGATATATAAACAATGTCATCGAAAAAATGAACACGCTGAAATCACTTCTATTAATTCTTTTGACAACAGTCCCCGCAGAGGGTTCTTTGGTTGCCTGAAAGAGCGGAGTGGCAGACACGCAGATGACATGTCAGAACTCGGATTCGGGCTAGGCCGTGTTACTTTCTTCACCGAGCCCAATTCCGGGGATGAGCACCATCGCCTTGGCCTCGCACAGGGTGCAGGGAATGTTGTACTCGAGGACAGCGATGAAAGAAAAGGAAAAAACCATGTCTCCTCACACCCTCAGGCTCCAGACCCTTTTGCCGACTATTTTGACAATACTTTAATTGATCGAGCGTCTTCAATGGTACGACCCCTTCCTAGGCACCTTCACGGAGGTGGGACCAAAGACGGCGCAAGCTCGGTTTCGATCTCTCCATACCAGCATCTAGCCTCAGCCAGCGCCCTTGGTGGGTCAAGCGCCACACCTCTGACGGTTGCAAATTTGGTTCCGGGTGATACAAGCCACGACGAGAGCAGACATAGTGCAGCACTTCCCGCGTCATCTTCCGTGATGTGTTACCCCTCAGTTGGTACCCCTCGCATGGGTGTATCAAATCCCAGATTCATGAGTCTTGTTGAAGACGAGGCACTCGCGGTCCCCTGGGCACCACTGGATATTCGGCAGAATGAATTACCATCCATAACGGAGCATTGGGAATCAGTTGATCTTGATAGCCAGGAAGAGGCTCGGGAGCGAGACATAGGAATTGAGCAGCTTCAGCTTTCACGAATATCCACTCTCACGGCTGCGATCTATAGGACAGCCTCCCAGCGACTTGGTCATTCACTTTCTAAGACTTCTGATTGGAGCCATGGCGTGAAGAGGCCGCCGCCTTCTGGAACCTTGCTGGCTGCGTGGGATGCACACAAAAATGCAGAATGTGACATCACCGCGAACGTGACGGACAGGAATTGGGCAACCACCCTCAAGAACAACATTTATAGCGCCTTCAATGCTGTTGGAAGCTCCATACATGCGACCAGAAGCCGCGGCAATAGTGTTGATCTTAAAAATCTCTCAGAAATGCCTGATTCATCCATGCCAGAGTTGACTTCCATCCTATACAAATCCCGGGTCGAGGTGGCTAAACAGCCTCCGGAAGATATCTTGACTCCTCCACCAGCAAGGGTGTCTGCCATGAGATCGGGCCGAACGAAAGGCAGCATACTTCGTGGAAATCTGGGGATAACTCCAGGAGGTGAGATGGAACGTGGAACGGGGCTTGGCCTTGGCCTGGAGTCGCTGTCGCGAAGTTCCACACTCTCAACCTGCTGGTCCGAAACTGAGAAAGAGGTCAATGATGAGACCGTCCGCAAGGTTTGCATGCGTGTGCGTAGTTTGAGGCGCAGCAACCGGCTGGTACATAGGTCTGACACAAACAGCACTGCGTATTCCATGGCATTCCAGGCTCCTTTTGACTTCGACAAATTGGGCCGGGGACGATTAGGAATCAGCGGTAGGCACATGAAACCCGCATGTCAGAGGCCTCGCTATTCGCGAATGCCGGTGAGTCAGAGTAGCATGTGGAGCTCGACAAGCTATGCGAGTACAAATTGCAATGAAGAGAGACAGTGAGACTTCTGAAATATACTAGTCAATATGTATATTCATATGAACATTATGATTTATATTATCTTTTCGGACACTCAACACCAAGTACTAAATTTTGAGGAATCATCGCGAACCTACGGACTTAGAATTTTACATGATGAAGGTTCGACTTGGGCAAAGTTCGAGGCGTGCTGCAGCAGTGCAGCATAATTTGTCGCCACGAAAATAGCCACAACTAAGGAGGGCAAGACCGTGTAAATATAAAACCCGATGTTACTTCTGAAAACAAAAATTTGCCATAGCACAACTACAATTCTAGATTACAGTAAGAGCTGAAAATTTGAGAGATTAACATCCAAATATGTGGCTACAAATTGATACATTTTTTTGTAGAGTAAAACACAGCATACAAAACATGTCAGTTGAGGTAAATGGGGTCTGGAACATGCAAATATTTATGTATGCATCTTATGCTGCATATTCTGCTTTATATATAAATTGGATACATGAACTAATACTTGGAATCACTTATTCTACTTTATTATAGCTTCCTGCAAGGTCCAGAGAGAGGCAATAAAAGTTTACCCCCCAGAGATATCATGGGGTAATAGAATTCAATACAAGTGGTAGTTCTTGTTTGGGGTATATACAGAGATAATTCTGCACTACCAAGAGCATACATGGAGATTTGCATGTTCCAAAGCATTTACTTTGACAGACCTATTTTGTTTATCCTGAATTTCACTGTACAAAAATTGTACTAATCTGAAGTTACATGTATTTTAATCTCTCAAATTATCAGCTCTGAATTCCTCAGGCTGGACAGATTGGCTTCAGGCAGGGGAGGTAAGGGATTCTGGCACCAAGTGAGGCCACTGCAACAAAGCAACTCAGTGAGATTTTAGGACAGCTGCAGCAGTCATGTAGATACAAGTACATAAAACAAGAGGAAAGTGATTGCTTGGGAAGAAAGTCAATACCTGGTGATGGCACATGGCAGTAAAAAACCCAGTGGGAAAAAGTGTTTATGCCATGCAGGGATACAAAAGAAGAGAGAGGGGGAGGGAGGGGAAGTGTGAAACAGGTCTAAACTGCATGAGGTTAGTTCATGTGTGGCAAGCAAGTGCAGTTGCAAAAAAATACCTGTGTGAAGGTTGGTCATGTGGAGCGAGCAAGTGAGAGCACAAAAAAAATGCAATGGCAAACTGCTAAATAGGCAAGAATGAGACCCCCACTGAGACACATATAATGGCGCACTGACAGTCATTACAGCACTGATGCAATCTAGCAGGACCCAAGCCTAGGAGAGCAGCAGCATTCAGTGGAACAGGGGTCAGTAAAGTGAAACAAGGGTAGAGTGCACCATGGATGTATAGGAGAGAGAAGGAGCAAGAGGAAGATGAACAGGGCTAGACAGGAGGTTGACCCAGGTGCATGTACAGCACTGCATGTTGTGATGATGAAGCTGGGAGCCCAGAGCAGAACTTGCTGGTGTAAGGATGTCCCTACTTAATTGGAGTTTAAACAAGGAATGAGCTTACACATGATGAATTGCATGCACACTCAGCTGCAAACACACTATCACCCAAGCACAAGCTCAACCGCTCCACATCAATGACATTCAATGCTGCCCTTCCTCCACACAGCACAAGCTCTTCCTGGTACACCTGCACATGCTGCTCAATGCCTTGAGTAGCGATTACTATGGCAGATGTTCAGATTGACAATGATGTACATTCTTCAAGCATATATGGGATTTTTTTTAAATATTGACCACAGCTTGACTCTTAGTATATCCTTTTGATCAATTTAGATATTTTTGGATGTCTAGAAACTTTCTGAGTATTCTGATATTTTATAATTAAGTTTGCATATACTGAAACATAGTGTGTATTTGGATAACAAAGTAATAACAGCTATATATTTTTGGATGACCATCTCTTAAAAGTATATACAGGAAGATATGGAATATATAATAACATAATATAGAAGTAAGTATGTTTAATAACTCTAAAGTATTATTATATATGTTTGATAGAGCTAATGAGAAGGCATTTTTAAAATAACATAGATTTATAGTATCAAGATATATAACCAATGATGGTTAGACAATAAGTTATACATCTTGCCCCAGGGAAGACAGCAGCTGTGAGAAGGAATGGTAGGGTTAGGGTTAAGGATGCTTGATAAATTGTGACAACTGCCATTAATATGATATATTCTATAAAGTATAGATAGATTAGCTAGAGATACATATACATGAGAATCCCAAATATATGCCTACAGCTCCACATGCAGGGTTTGTGTCTTGGAATTACACAACACAGTGGGTACACCACACTGTGGCATGTGTTTTTCCAGAGGGGCTCACACAAACCCTTTTTAGCTTGCTTTCACCCACTCGCTCCTGCACTGGCTTGCTGCATACCCACTAAAGATGTACTAACAGGAATAATACCTATTAGCCTGCACGCAACAGTCCTTCTACCTGGATGGTCTATAATGCAGTCGTTCGTGGGCAAAGAGACTACAGCTGTGGGTTGACTAGTATAGAGAACAAGTCATACAACCTGTTCTTCTGGGATATAACGCAGGTGACTTCTTGTGATGATCGCCCTGCTTCATGTGACATATGACGTAGGCTTGTGACGTGTGACTTGTGACATATGCGCAGCTATGTCCTGTGACAAAGCTTCGGCTTGGTGTCCTAAACTTGGGACTTGACTTGAACTTGAGCATAAGACTTAGAGACACTTGACTTGAGAACTGAACTTGACTTGTTATTGTACTAAGAGACCAAGCCCTTTATATACACATCCCCAAGCTACAATGATGTCATGCACTGCAATGGGTTGAGTCATATGATGAGCAAGCAGGTCTGAGTCAGAATGATTAATGGCGAGAACACAAAACACAAAAGGGGAAACAAGGGAGAAATTACAATAGCAAAAGTAAGTGAGAATGTGTCAGATAGGAGTAAAGTATGGCGAATGAGTAATAAAAGATCCAAAAATAGAACAAGTATGAGTCATGATGAGAA
>QFFB01016379.1:0-32870 GCA_003316465.1 Ramaria cf. rubripermanens
CCATGTTTGCGGTGACAAAATGAAGCGTCTCCGGGACGCGCTGGGTGACGAGATGGAGAGTTTCGAGATGGGGAGTCTTGAGGCAGCGCCGGATGGCAACATGGAGAGTATCGAGGCAGCGCTTGGTCGTGAGATACAGGGTCTGGGAAAGGGCCATTGATGGAAAGGCAACATGCCCGCATTGTCGTAGCCGCTAAAGGAGGCGGAAGTGAACAAAACTGTCGACAATATTAGCAAGCTCAGAGACTCGTTGATTATGGCGATGGAAGTGGATCAGACGAATGTTGCACCCACTACCTTCGAGCCAATGCTGATGATTCAGGCAGACGCTTGACGCTGAAGATAGATAGTGGTGTCAAAGCGTTGCAGGAACAGGGGGCCAAGAATAGCCAATCAACGCAGGATATGAAAATCGGTGTCCAGGGCTTGCAGGAACAGACTGCTGAGATCAGCCAGGCCATGGAACAGGCCAAATTGCTACGTCGCATGTCACCAGCGCCGCCTATGGGGCACTGATTCTGGTGGCTTCATTATGTAGAAAAACATTGTCAGAAGATCCAGAAGATTTATAAATGGCTGACCGCTCCTGATCACGCATCAAAGCATAGAATTTCTCGTAGGGTACTGCAGGAGACGACTGGTTCATGGTTTGTGGAAGGAGAATGCTTCCAGGAATGGCGAGAGGCCCCTCATTCGTTCCTTTGGCTCCACGGTATACGTGCGTCCATTAATCTGCTGAATTTATGCTTGCCGCTGATAGATTCAGACAGCTGGCGCTGGAAAAACTATCCTATGGTATGTGCATGACATTCGTCGACAAATTTCCTATCATCCTAACGCATGACGGCGTCCAGTTCGACTATCATCGAAGAGCTTATATATCATTGCAGTTCCGACCCTTCCCTGGCAATCGCCTTTTTCTATTTTGATTTTAACAGCAGCAAGAAGGACATGCTGTCTGATGCCGTTCTTCGATCTCTGATCGAACAATTAGCTCTGCAATGCGCGAGCACCCCCCACGCCCTGGAATTATTATTCTCTGAGGACAGTGGTGCGCATCGGGCTCCAACGCAAGAGGATCTGATGAGCACCTTAAAGCCAATCATTGGGAACTTCCAGACGGCGTATCTCGTTTTTGACGCGCTTGACGAATGCCCGGAACGTTCCAGGTTTCTGACAGTGATTAGAGACATCCACAATTGGGAATTCAACACATTACACTTGCTGGCAACGAGTCGGAAAGAACGCGACATTGACGAAACGCTGAGTGGCTTGGTTTCACATGAGGTACCGATGGGCAAGGGTCTCGTCGACGGTGACATCCGAGTTCACGTGTCCAGAACACTTGATGAGGATATCAAGTTCAGTATGTGTTCGGCAGAGGAGAAGGAGATGGTGAAGGCTACTTTGATCAGTGGTGCTCATGGAATGTAAGGGTTATTTGATGTTTTTGAAATAGTTACTGACAGAACGAAGGGTTTCGATGGGTTATCTCTCAACTGGATGCACTACGAAAGTGCCGAACTCCTGCAGCACTCGAGAAAGCACTGACGCGTCTGCCGAAGACGCTTAATGAGACATACGATCGAATTCTAGCGGCCATCGACAAGGAGGATAGGCGGGATGCGCTGCACCTGCTGTAATGGCTCGCATTCTCTGTCGGCACGTTATCGCCGGACGAGGCTGTGGATGTCATCGCCACAGATCCTGATGCAAGAGAAGTACCTCTATTTGACCGGCGGCGGCGGCGGCTTCATGATCCACGAGACATTCTGACCATTTGTTCAAGTCTGGTCACCATTATTTTGCCAGGTGCCCGATTACTTGACATCGAGGAGACCAACGATGACACTGAAGCAAGAGAGATTCGACTGGCGCACTTCTCCGTCCGAGAATATCTTATCTCTGAACACCTTAGCATGAGCGCCGCTCCACTTTCATATTATCATTTTAACGAAAAGCTTGCGGATGTATTCATCGCGAAAACATGTCTCGCCTACCTGCTGCAATTCGACGAGGACAATGGTGTAAACCCGAGTACCTTTAGGTCCTATCCACTATCTCGCTATGCCACAAAGTACTGGAGGTTTCACGCTCGGTCAGATTCGACTGGTGACTCGGATAACCTACACCGACTGGTCATGGCCCTTCTAGAACCCACGAGTGCTATTTACGCGAATTGGGTGTGGCTTTATCGCCGGGATATGCAATGGGCAAAGTCTAAGATACCTCTTTATTATGCCGCTGAAGCTGGGTTGGAAAGAGCATGCCAATGTCTGTTGCAGAGAGGATCGGACATAAATGCACCTGGAGGGTACTATGGCAGTCTACTGCAGGCGGCCACGGCAATGGGACATTATATGATTATTCAGTTACTTATAGAGAAGGGCGCGGATATGAATGCTCATGGCGGACATTATGATAGCGCACTACAGGCTGCGGCGTCAAAGGGACACGATACGACCATACGTTTGCTCCTACATAAAGGAGGCGATGCGAATGTCCAAGGCCGATTCTTTAGGAGGGCGCTTCAGGCAGCGGCGCTAGAGGGCCGCTATTCGACTGTCCAGTTGCTCCTAGAGAGGGGCGCGGATGTCAATGCTCGGGGAGGATGGCCTGGGACAGCGCTGCAGGCGGCGATGTAGATTGGTCATGATACCATTGTTCGGCTGCTCCTAGAGAGGGGCGCGGATGTGGATGCCCAGGACGGCTATGGGAGTGCGCTGCAGGTAGCGGCGGAAAATGGCCATGATACGACTGTCTTGCTGCTCTTAGAGAAGGGCGCGGATGTCGATCCTCGCGGAGGAGATTATGGAAGTGCGTTGCAGGCGGCGGCGTTAGGGGGTCAAGATACCATTGTTCTGCTGCTCCTAGAGAAGGGCGCGGATGTTAATGTCCAAGGTGGAGAATACGGCAATGCGTTGCAGGCAGCAACGTTAGGGGGAAATGATACGACCATCCGGTTGCTCCTAGAGAAGGGCGCGGATGTGAATGCCCAATGCGGAAAATATGGCAATGCGCTACATGCAGCGGCGTTTAGCGACCATGATACGAAGTTGGTGCGTTGCTTGCCCTTTGTCAGACATCGCCCTCCCTTTCTGATTCTCCATGCCCTCATTTCCCCCTTTTTCTTTGACAACAGGGCTCAGGCTGGGTCGCCACTTTCGGCAAGCATGTCATGCAGCGCAAAGTAGATGTGGATTTGCTGCATACACTAAAGCATGATCATGAGTATTGGTGAGTCGTGGTGGCAGAGTTTGTTCCAGGCCGTTGGTTTGTTTTCTTGGGTTTGATGGCGCACCTTCTAGCGGCGTAAGGTATGTCCGCTTTTCGACCGATGGTCGGTACCTCGCGACTCGGTGCCAACGGTCTGCGCATATATACGACACGAGCACTGGCGCAGAGACGTGGTGAATGGTCGCCTTTTTTCGCGTCATCCCCCTTGACCTCCTCTCCCTTGACATCCTCTCCCTTGACATCCTCTCCCTTGCCCTCATCTCCCCGCACATTGACCACACTTGCACCAGTGTGCTCGTAGATGACACTTCGCTCGGCCACCTCGGCATCAGGCGCGTGTGCTTTAGTCCCGACGGAAAACTTCTTGCGACAGCCGCTGAAAATCACAGGCTCAGGGTGCGGTGTTATATCGTGTCGTTTTCCAAAATCCTTCATTTAACCTTCGCATACTCCTTGATCCATCTTTTCCCGCAATCCGCGCTCATCCATCCATGGACTGTGCATTTCCCCTGACTTGCACATTTGCCCCTCACCGGCCACACATCCTTTCGCCGCACATCACCCTCAGATATGGGACATTGCGAACAGGCGCATCCTCTCAATATCTCAGGACTATAAAGGATGGGTGGACTCCTTTGACTTCTTTCCCGATGGCCGCCTCCTTGTGTCCAACTTCTGGGACCAGACCCGGAGCATCTGGGACATGCGGACCGGGCAGCACAATACGCTGTCGATCGACGTACCCGTGGATGTGTGTTGTTCTCACCTATCGTCGTGTGTGGGATGCTGATCCATGTTCTTGTGTCCGTATGTTGGGTGTTGTGTTGGTTGTTCATGCATATATGTAGGCCGACGCCCGAGTATCCTCCGTTGCCATCTCCCTCGACGGGCGCCTAGCTGCTGCAGGCTACAACAACATGGTGTGCCTTTAGGATATCCAAACGGGGCAGCATGTGGAGCGCCTCATGGGTCACGATGACTGTGTATGTGGCCTGGTATTCACGCCCGACGGCAAGGGGCTCGTCGGCAAGAGCGAGGATGGAATGCTGAAGCATTGGGATGTGAGACCCGTGCTAACGAGTGTGCAGAGCGAGGCGTCCTTGAGACAGCCGGATAAAATTGGTGTAGGGGACACGGGCTCGGCGGTAAAGGAGGAGAGTAGGCAGAATGCAAGTTTGTGTGAGTGTACGGTTGAGTTTATGGGGCATAAGATGCGTGGCGAGTCACTCCGCCTGCGTACTTTTCCTTTCTTTTGCTTGCTTTTGAGCCTCGTAATTCTTCACTGCTCGTGGGCGTTGATGCTGATGAGTGTGGATGTAGGATTGCGTGACCTCCGTCGCCGTGTCACATGACAACCAGTGGGTTGTATCGAGCTCGTGGGACCAGTCCGTGCGGCTTTGGAAACTGCGTACAGGAAAATTACAGCTTGTGCTTCATGGACACACGAGTGACGGTATGTCCGGCGCGTTTGCATGCATGTGTACATGGTGCTCATTTCTCATTGCTCAATGTGTGCGTGCATGACTGTACGTGTAGTTACATCCCTCGACCTCAGCCCGAAGGGGAATATGCTGGCTACAAGCGATTACAGCGGGCATGTGAGATTGTGTGGGTGCTGCTCACCCATTCACACAAGATACTCATGTTGACGCTGATGGACCGACTCGCAGGGAGTTACACAACGCTACCATGACGGCGTTGAGAATCATATGAAATTGAACAATGATGGTCTCTCCTCCCTCCCTTTTGGGTTAGGGCATTTTGTTGTGATAAAATGCAGTGAATATTGTGGAGTCCTCATTTGTTATTCTTCCTTTTTCTTTCTTCTTTCTCTGTCCTAGAAGGCTGGGAGAAATATTCTAAGATTTTTGTTTATTATATTCAAGGAAAAAACCACAAGACAACAGTTATTGTCATCTTGGCCTGCATGTGTGAGTCATAGATGTGCCATGACATGTTAGATCCCCATTCCACCTCAGATCTTGGCATACCTTGGGATTTCAGACCATGTACCTCAGGCCTCCAACTTCAGAGTACTCCAGTCACACTCAGACATACACATACATTGCTATATATCTCTTATAATTCTTTGCTATTCTTAGTATATCCCACCCTGCCTGTATCATGTGACTGCTCAGTCACCCACTCCCCAATCCCCATATTGTTCTCTAGTATACAAACCCATTCCACACATGTATGTTAGTTCAGGTCTGATATCAAGAAAGTATCCCCCCCCCCCTAGGTTATGTGTTCTCCTCCATAAAGAGATCTATAACCCTAGGCCTTTGGGCCTTCCATCTGAAATACTGGGACAGACAGCTGCACGGGCACAACACTATAAGTTGAAGCTAAGTCCCTCTGACCCACCTATCTTGGCCTTTGGCTGAGTATCTTGGTACCACCTGTCCGTTGGCATCTTAACATGACATCACAATCACAAGCAAGGTGGATCATGTGAAATTAATACAAGGTTGAGTGTCGAAAACTTTCATATGATAGGGGAAGCGAATATGGAGAACAACAGAAATATGCAATGAATAGTAAGTCGATGATAGAACTAGTAGATCCTAGCCTTTAGCAGGGCTGGACAAAGATTGTGAGGTGCGAGAACTTCAGATAGATAGAATCAAGCGAATCAAAGAACTGAACTGATAGTAAGGGTGGAAAAACACTTGGTTTATTTTGTGTTATGCTAACTATAAGTGATAGCCCGTTAAGGAGTAAACATGTGAAAAATCTCGAGCCCCTGGCTCGTTAGGGGTCAACTTCACTAGCTAGATGAAGTGAAGTAGAAGTAGAGTTGATCTGATCAGTAGTAGTGAAAGAAAAAACTGACACTATACTTTGAAGCAGTGTGCTATGCATCTGAATGCGCCTCAATGAAAAATCTGAGAAGCAATTTGTAAAGCAGAAAAGTCTGTGAAAAGAGCTTGAATGATGAAAGAAGGTGAAAGTAACTAAAGTGTCCATTGGAATGAAATAATAGAGAAAGATAGTCCTTTAAGTCCATTTCTTACTTGTAATGACAGATCACTCACATGATACCCCACACATGCATCATCAATACCCTATTGGCTCAGTTGCATAGTGTGCAAGCACTTGGACAACCAGGGTGACAAAAATAGAACAGAAGAAAAAGTTATGGTAATAGAAGGCCATACAGAGGTGATAAAATCATAGAATTTGAATCAAGCAATGCATTGAACATTCCCGTCATATCAGATTGCACACAGAGCAAAGAATAGAAGAAACAGCCTTGACATTATTATGTCAAGAAGAATAAGTCATTTTGTGGTTATCTTTTCCATTTTTTCATCTAACATCACAATTTCTACTCTTATTCATTTCCCCTTTATCACTCTTAACAATTAATTAGCATTTAGATTGTTCTGTTGCTTCCAAATAATATCCAGCATTATTTGCTCCACAGACAATCACATATGTCTGTCCCCTTAGTTACTCATGTCTTGAACTTCTGTCTTTGTTATTATTTGTTGTGATATGGGGTTTGTTTTTATACGATAGGAGAATATAATTCAGGCTTCAAGTGAAGCTGAATCGAGCAGAGGTTTGATATGAGAGAGAACTTCAAGTAAACTGCAATATATGCTAGTTTTATCTTGACTACTACTTTAACTAAGAACTTTGAACTTGTTATGATGTGAGTATTGTTACTACTTGAATAATTGTACATGATTCAAACTATTTAACTACTTCTGACTGGCGTAACGAACATTTCTCGGGTTGCTTATGTAATGCGATGGCAGGGATGGAAGCGCAGTAAGTAATGAACAAAAGACTAATTATATGGGCTGGGGGGGCGTGACATAGGGGGTAGTGAATGTAAAATATAAACTGAGACTGACATAGAAGAAACACATTTGTTACTCGTCCTACATGCAGCGACGGCGATGTAGAAGCGTCTCGAGACGATATGCATCTATAATTGGATGTGAGGCGTCTACGTGAAGTATGTGTGTGTGGGGTAGATTGATTGGCATCAGACCTGATCTCTGATGCCATCGCAGGTACATTTGACACATGATGGTCCCTCGTGTCAGGATAGAGGTGCCGCTGCAATGTATATGTACATTAACATTGACAATCACATTGATGTTTTTGTGATGGATATGGTGTCACGGGCTCGGTCTTGCATAAGTTTGGTTTCAGTGATGGGTGAGGGATAGGGGTTGATATAGAATATAATGAGAACATCTGTAGATAATATCCCGGTGTTAGAACACCGGGAATCATCAGCAGCATTGTTAATAGGTGATTTATTTATATCTTTTATTTTCATTCATAACATTATTATCCCAGAAACATCCCAGAGTATTTTAGTGTAAATATTGTAATGTTCTTGTATGACAGGATCCAAGCCAGAATTATACTCTGTCCTCACCTGCACCAAATAACTGGAGCATTCAGACTTACTCCTAGCTCTTTGCTATTGTCTCTGACAATCTCTACAATCTAAAAAAAATAAAATAGTTATATCAGATTTATTAGTTTACCCCTCTAAACTTGCCATCATGTCTTGAAGCCTCCCTCACTTGACTGACATCCCACCTTGATGCCAAAGACCCTGAGCCAAGTTACCGGTGCATCATCAACATTACCACTGGCTCCCCACATTCCCTCATCCCTAATCAATCAACATGTGCATCATATCTAGCACTATGCTTGCACCAAAAGAAAATGATAAACATCTTGAGCTTTTCTTGCTCTTTCATTTATTAAAATTAGGATCACTCAAAAACTTAAAAAATTCATCTTGTCTTTTCCAGACTTATCCAACTGTGAGTGCAACCTAAGCAGATGCTCTACACTCAAGCAGTGCACTAGCAAAGGGGAAATCCTAAGTCATATACAACTAGATACAATGCAAGGGCATACCTGGCAAAGGGGAAATCCTAAGAGAAAACTCTGAGGATCCCTTCACCTGCTAGCTAACAACTATATACTTTGGGCATTATAACTCCACACCTCTGAAGCCTGAATCACATAAGCCATAAGGGTGCTGAAATACAGACAGGGCCAAGGTGTTTGGAAGCTGCCAGGAGAAAGACCTGTGAAGGTCTGGGGGCAAGAGGCCCATTGCTGAAGTGGTGTCTGGTGGGATTGACTTTGGCTGGGGTGTGTATGCTTTGCATGCACTTCACAGGACTTCAGCAGGGCATGGGAATGTTTGCATGGAGTGGACCATAGGGTGCAAGGATTTTGCAAGGACTTCATAAGGAAAACAGAGGTTCCCCTCACACCAACTTCCATAAACTTTGTTTGTGTGGTGATTTTTCCTTTTTTGTTTGTTTATGATATGATGGTGTCTAGATGCAATAAACTTGATGTTATATGTCAGAGTGTGAAGCATGCATTCCTTATTGTTGCTTCTTTCAAGGTAACATTTGCGCAATGGGGCAGTATGAACAGATGCTATCTATTGGACTTTGTTGTGAGGGGAACCTCAGCTTCCAAACACCTCCTTGGCCCTGTCTGTATTTCAACACCCCTGTAGCTTATGTGATTTGGGCTTCAGAGGTGTGGAGTCATTGTCAGGGGACACCTTATTTCCCACCTCCAAATTTCTAAAGCTACAACTCTGAAGCTTTGCACTTCCACACCTCTGAAATTCCGGAGTTTCAAACTCCGCTCCACTTCCACTTTTGGAACCGCTCCAGAGGTAAAACAACTTGTGTATGACATTCAGGGTCAAGTGGAGATCCGCGGCATGCAGGGTCAGTATGTACCAAGCAATGACCCTGACTGTAGTTGGGCATAGTATAATATGGGCTCACTGACAGTATGGGACCTTAGACTTTTCTCTTTGGTTTTCCCCTCTATCAGGTGAGATCCCATTCCATTGTATGTCTACTTGATTTATGTATACTTTGGTTTTCCCCTCTGTCAGCCTGTGTGATAGTGTGATTTCCACAGTGCATGAGAGTTGCCCTTACAATTTCTATAGGGATCCATTAATACTCAAATCAATCAAAGACTATCAATATTCAGAATACCATCTTTGGGAACTTTAATCATCTCACTAGGAACCATGATTAGTCATCAATTGCATCTCATTCCCATGCCTTACACTTATTGAGTGATCATTTCATTTGTTTGCTCAGATGAAAGACCAGGCTTAATAATCTTTACCAACAATAATAAGGATCACTGCTTCACACACACCTGTCCTCTCTCATTTGCTCCCCCCTGAACTCACATTTGCTATAAATACTGTACCTCCATGTGTAAAACCCCTAGCTTGATTATCATACATCTACCTTGTGCAAAGGCCTACTTTATATTCTGGTCTCACACTTGAATACCTCTCCTACTAAACCCTTCCTTGTATTAGATCTCTGATATCTAACACCAAAGCTCTGGACCTCTATAGTTCTGAACTCTGAAGTAACTATTGTATTCCATTCTAGTTCTTGTTATATCCCTCTTAAGTATAATTTCCATTTAGGACCCAATGTAGAATACTTGTACATCAGTCTAACCAGGCCTCTGATCCAATTCCATACTCTGCTTATTAATTGACTCTTATGTCTTTCTTGTTCCACATTCTTAGGATACAATTAGGATATGATGTATTAATAGTTATATAATCTTATATCATTTCTTTAGTTCAAATATTGACTTATTTCCCTGTTACCACCTTCTCATCTTCTTGTATCAATACCTCCAAGTCCAGACTTCTGAACAACCTTCAAACCTCTGGTCTTTGAAATTAGGTATCAAACAATAGTGGGTGGTGCAACACATAAGTTGAAGCCAAGTCCCTAACAACAACAATAACAACAACAACAACAACCCCATACACACATGCACATACATACCTTCAAAGTCCAACCTCTAAAGCTCCAGGTAACATCTGTGAACTTAACAGAGGACTCACATGTTTATTTGCATGATCATATTGGGTTGTTAACTATGACTGTAGGCCTCCATCAGTGTAACTGTAGACTCCTTTCTCCTTTTTCAGAGTGAGTTTATACATTGTTTTGTTCACTAACATTACTCATTCACCTAAAATCCAATCTTGACAAAACTCAGCATATACAAAATATGTCAGTTGAAGCACATGGGATCTGGAACATACAAGTCTCTATATATGCATTTGATGCTGCATATTCCTCTTTATATATAAAGTAACTACATGAACCAATACTTGGAATCTGTTAGATCCTTGTTCCACCTTGGATCTTAGCATACCTCAGGATGTTGGACCACATACCTTGGGCCTCTGGCCTTGGCATACTTTGGTCACACTCAGACATACACTATTGTTCTATATCTTTTATTACTCTTCCCCATTATTAGTACACCCCACCCTGCCTGCATCATGTGACCTCTCAGTCACCCACTCCCCAATCCCCTAATTACTCTTTAGCATATAAGCACATTCCACACCTGTATGTTAGTTCAGTTCTGGTATCAAAAAAGTTTCCCCCCTAAGTTACATGCCACCTCCATAGGTAGATTGATAGCCTAGGCCTTTGGGCTCCCTGTCTGAAATACAGGGACAGACAGCCACACAGGTGCAATACTATAAGTTAAAGCCAAGTCCCTCTGACCCAACCCCATCTTGGCCTTCAGCCGAGTATCTCAGTAACTGTTAAGATACAGACTGATGGGTGGTACTGAGATACTCAGCCAAAGGCCAAGCAGGGTCAGGTTGGGGGGACTTGGCTTCAACTCATAATGTTATGCACATGTGGCTGTCTGTCCCTATATTTCAGACAGGAGGCCTGAAGGCCTATTTATGGAGGAGCACAAGTACCTAAGGGGGGGATACTTTGTTGATATCAGAACTGAGTAATATGCATGTGGAGAACAAACTTATATACTAGAGTGCGATATGGGGAGAGGGGAGAGGGTGACCAAGAGGTCACATGATATGGGCAGGGTGGAATGTATTAAGAATAAGATGAGTAAGAATAATAGAAATATAACAGGAGAGTGTGACCAAGTGTGACCGAAGCATGCTGAGGCCAGAGGCACAAGGTACATGATCTGAAGTCCCAAGGTATGCCAAGATCTGAGGTGAATGAAGATCTTGCCTTGTGGCAATCTAGGTGTATATGCATGCAGGTTGGCTGAAGGCCTATTAGGTAAGGATTTGGTTGGGAAAAGATTTAAAAGGAGGGGGTAGGGTGGGTGGTTTGAGTAGAAAATTATTGTGCATGTCCATGCCATCAAACAACCATGAGGAGATTCTGGATGAGATCTTGGTGGAAGAGTTAGCACTCAAGGCTGAGTTTGCCATATGTTGTGTGGAATTTCAACGAACTTGGGCCAAGAAAATTTGGTGAGAATGTGAGGACCAAGAGTGGGCAGCGGAAGCTAAGGCTAGGGAAGAGGAGGAGGCCAAGGCAGCAGCTGAGGCTTGGAAGAAAGCTGAGCAGGAGGGTGCCTGGAGGCAGTGCACCTTGGTGGAGGTTAAGAAGCACTGGGCTGAAGAACTTCAAAAGAAGAACATGGTGACAGCGACTCAGGCACCCTCAAGCCTACATATACCAGGGGCAGGGCCTTCTAGAGTTGGCTGGTGGAATTTGGGGGCAGTCCTGAAAGGACTGAAGGGAAAGCCACAGGTGAGTAGAATGACTAGTTAGAAGTATTGGCTGATGGGTTTAGGAGGTGGCCAAGTGCAATGCATGTCAAAAGTGTCATGAAAATTGCATCTGAGGTGGGGGCAAGGCCTTCCAGAGGTGAAACACCTGAAAAGTTTGGTGTTTGTTTGCAGTGGCTCTGAAGCACAGCTGGAGCATCCTCGAGTCTGAGGATAAGTCATTGGGGGCCAAGCCAACAGGGAAGAGAGCACCAGTGCCTGGTGTTTGGCTGAAAGCAGGGCTGGTGTCAGTGGAGCCAAAGAGGCTCCTGGCTGACATTCAGGAGGACATGCTGACCATCCTCCTTTGGCAGTACCAGTGGCAGCTGGATGAGAGGGAACATGACAAGGAGCAACTGAACCTGGCAAAGTTGGCCATCAAGTCACAATTGTACATGGATGAAGTGTTCGGTTGTCTGGCAATAGTATTGGAGCATCTGGTGGCAGGTCAGGCCAAGTTGGATTTGGATGTGGGGGCTGACTGGCTGATTGGGCTCAGAGGGGGGTTGAGTACAGGGCTGGGGATGTTGGCTAGAGCAGAGGTTTGTGTAAGGGCAACCCTCGTGCACTGTGGAAGTCACGTTGTCACACAGGCTGACAGAGGGGAAAACCAAAGTTCATATAAATCAAGTAGACATGCAATGGGGGGAATCTCACCTGACAGAGGGGAAAACCAAAGAGAAAAGTCTGAGGTCCCGCACTGTCAGTGAGCCCATATTATACTACGCTTAACTACAGTCAGGGTCGTCGCTCTGTATGTACCGACCCTGCATGCCGCAGATCTCCTACTCAACCCTGGATGTTGTACGTGAGTCGTTTCACCTCCGGAGCCACTCCGAAAGCGGGGGTGGGGCTGAGTTCGGGACTCTGGAATTTCGGAGGCGTGGGAGTGTGGAGCTTCGGAGTTGTAACTCCGGAGCTTCGGAGGTGGGAAACGGGGTGTCCCCTGACAGTTTGGGGTTCAGGGGTCAGGGGTTTGGAGACAGGACCAAAGGTGGGGGAGAATGGGGAGGAAAGTGAGGAAGTGGTGGAAGACAAAGGGCAGGAGGTTTTTATGGCCAACAAAGGCCGTGGGAAAGCCCCAGCCCCTGCCTCAACTAGCAGCAGGGACATCCACCCAGCCAGCTCTGTTGATAGGCCGGATGACCTCTCTCCAGATGCCCCCTCTACCTGAGGTGGGTCCATCAACCTGGGCTGTCACCCTTGTAGCCTGGCTAAGGCCATCAATGCAGCCTCCCAATCTGGTGGTGGGGCCATTGACCTGGTCCATGGCTCTTGTGGACCAGATCAAGCTACAGAGGCCTGAAGTCCCAGACTCGTTTGCTGATGAGTTCGGAACAGGGTGGGCCACTGATTCTGGGGATGAGCTGAACACAGCCCCCTGAGCCGCCATATCCAAGTGATGGCAGAAAAGGGGTTACAGACCCCCAGAAGAGGTCCAGGGGCTGGTGTGGGTTGTGAGGGACCTCGAAGATGTGTACCTGGCGTGCAAGCCAGGTAACTTGCTAAATGATCCCGCATTTGGCATAGAGAGGGTGAGGGTCATCAAGGCCTATGAGGCAGAACAGGTGGCAATTGCCACAAGGCTCATTGCACCTGGGCCCAGCATAGCACTGCCACTGCCTATGGAGACATCCCTGCCCACAGGCCTCCCCCAGCCTGGGATAGTGTCTCCCCCATTGGGACCCCCTAGCATCCCTAACAGGCTGCTTACCACGGCCACTAGGATGCTCTGCCCCAAGACAGGTGGAGTGGTACAACATATGCTCGGTTGCCGAGCCAGCATTCATCGCACTAGTTGAGAGTGCAAAGAAAACCCCCGCCCCATTGCAAATACAAGAACAGCATGTGGTCATACGATGCAAGCAAAGCCTGGCCAGGGAACAGAAGCTGAGCTACTTCAAAATTAAGGCCAGAACCCCAGGCAACATGGCAGCCATACTCGCACAATGGCAACATAACCCAGAAGGGGTTCCCACCGCCATCCACCAAGAGGATGATAGGACTCTCAACTTCACAGATGTTGACATCTGGATGTGGTTGAGGGATAGCACCCCCAAAAAATGGGGGCAGGTCAAACAGTGAATACTACAGCTGTTAAGCCAGGCCAGTCAATGGGCCTCACTGGTAGACAAAAAGGAGGTGTCAATAGCCATTGGTGACACACTCTGACATTCAGTGCAGGCTCAGTTTGAGCCTGGAGACAGGCCACTCACAGAAATCCCAATGAGTGAGCTGGCCAAATGGCTAAGGAAGTGGGCCAAAATGACCCACAACTGCTCAGCCAGGGTGGAAGCATATGCCACCCATGCCTTATCTCACAAGGTGCATAGCACCACTGCAGTGCTGGGGAAACAGTGGCTGGAAGCAGCCCTCATCAAGGACCACCTCTCCCAAAAGTGGGCCCGGACATCCCTGTCCCAGCAGCTCGATCAAGAGCTGCATATAATGGCACCAGCCAGGGCTGCCGAGGCTATGTCTGAGGTACAGTTGGACAGGTCATCTTTACCTTCCCCTCTGGAAGGTACCCCAACAGAGACACAGCCCCCACCCACCTCTTACGAGGATACCAACATCCACATGTCAGATGGTGACTACCACTCACCAACAGCGGATCTCTACGAATAAGATCCCCCAGGCCTGTATAAAAAAGGGGGAGGGTATAAGTTAGGTACATATGCTTATACCCATGGCCCTTAAGGCCATGTAGATCAGCACATATGACAGTATGTATACTTACTAGCTCATTGTATAGACCAGTGGGTCCCAATATGCATGGACCCACTGTATAGTTAAACTGTGGGAACTACAACATAGCCCCACAATTCTTCACACATACTATCACTATGTACTTACTGCAATCCCATACATTGGTTGACTTCAGTCGAGTATCATGATAAGTGTGAGAATCTTACACTAGCTGATGAGGGTAGCAAACTCCTGCATCAAATCCGCATGACCCTCATGAAACCTTGCCCTACAGAGACCTGAGCTAAAGTCAAAGAGCCTGATACTTATGATGGCACTGACTAGGCTAAGCTCCACACCTTTTTCTTGCAATGCCTGCTTAATTTTAGAGATCACCCAAATGCCTTCCCAACATGGGCCTCTAAGATACAGCATGCCATCTCTTACCTTACTGGCTTGGCTTCAAAATACCTTGAACCCACAATTCTCAGTGAACTCATTCCCAAGCCTCTGTGGCTCCAGGATTGGGACAGCTTCAAAAGTGAATTTGAACTAAACTTCAGTCCATTCAATAATGCTACTCAAGCCAAAATTGACCTCAAAAGATCATTATGAAGGAGCATCACAAAGTCGCATGTTATTTCATCAAGTTCTCCTAAGCTTCAACCTGGACTCAGTGGAACGATGCAGCACTCTGACACTTTGCTTACAAAGGCCTCACCAAACAAATCAAGGATGACTTACTTTACTTTCTAAGATTCATGAGCTTGGCCAAGCTTTGGGGCTTGCCCTTGAGTGTGACAGCCATTACTGGGAACAGAAGGAATACAATACTATTGCTGCCTATGGTAATCAAAACACTAACCGACCTTCCAACCAGTCTAGTGGTTCTAGTGACCAAAAAAACTGCAATAAGACTAACTTGGGTAAAAGGCTCAACTAACAACAGTAACAACACAGCAAACATGCAAACCACACCCAACCTTACCAACAAGCTTGGTAAGGACAGTAAACTACGCAACAAATGACAACGTTGTATCAACCAAGGACTTTGCTTGCTTTGTGGCATCAAGTGTTGTTAATATATTTGAGACCGGGTTGGCGTCGATATGGCGAATGATGCCGGAAAAGGAAGAACACAATTTAATGTGTTTGTGAACGAAGGAAGACTGGCCGATATCACGGCGCAGAATGACAACATCAGCGATTCACCAGCTATGAAGGTTATCTTCATGCTTTAACTATACCGGACTTCTCATGGAAGTGGAGGGCTAATACCATCAAATTGTTGTAACTAATGTTCTAGTTACTTATACATGTGCGTATAGGGGCAAAGCCCCATGATGTGCCGGACTAGGAACCGCTATGTCACCTGATGATGTTGGGTGACATGAGTGTGACAACAGCGTAACAAAAGGTAGAATGCTCCTAGTAAATGAAAGAAAATAGTAGAAATAATAGGAAAAATACTAGGTAATCCTGATATCATAACATCAAGGGCAATATAGTCAAGGACTGTACAAAGGCGAACAAGAAACCTAATGATGGTAACAGTTCATTTGGAACTAAAGCCAGGTCCAACAAGACTTCAGATATGAAGACTGACTTGGCTTCAACCTCAGAGCCAAACAAATAATCAGCAACCTTGGAAACACATGACCCAAGGATTGCAGTGACCCCAGCCATGTGTTTAGACTCAGTGCCATTTCTGGTTCCTTATCCAAAGACTCTCTTTATGTAAATTTAACTTTGTCTCTAATCCCCATGGTCTCTTTCATAGCATTAATTGACTGCAGTTCCTCTGATCGCTTCATTGAATCCAAGTTTGTAGAGAAATATCCCTTGGCTACATATCCTGTCACACCACTTCCATTAAAACTATTCAATGGTAGCACTAACACTACTTTTACCCAAGCTCTAGACCTCCCTATCTGTTTTCTGATTGGCAAAGGACACATGGTTACCTTCTATGTAACCTCACTTAACTTGAGTTACTCAGTGCTACTTGGCCACAACTGACTCACCCCACCCACTACAATCCATTGATTGACTGGGCATTAGGCAGTATTACCTTCAAGACCTCCAAACCAACTGCAGTCCCAGCAATATTAGCAACTTCAGCTCACTCCACTACACTTCAGATGACCACCTCACCTCCAACCTCTGAGCTTCCTCCACCACCTCCAAAGCTGTTAGCACCTCTTGTCTCCCTAGTCAATGCTCCTGCATTCTTACATGCCAGCCAGCTAGAAGGATCTGAGGTGTTCCAACTTAACCTCATGTTACCTGAACTTCTCACCTGAGTTTCAACCTTGGCCTGGGACCACCCCAAACTGTTGGAAGGTATACACAAATACATTCCTGAATCTTACCATGAGTTTGGAGATGTGTTCAGCAAAACCCAAGCTGATACACTGGCACCACACTGTCCTTATGATCTCAAGATTAATCTTGAAGAAGGGACTCCCCCTCTGATTGGCCCTATTTACTTGCTTTCGGCTTCCAAGCTTAAAGCACTCTGTAAGTTTGTTGATAAGGATTTGAACATGGGGTTCATCTGACCTACTCAGTCTCCACATGAAGCTCCCATGTTGTTTATCAAAAAAAAGGATGGGTCATTACAGTTATGCATTGACTTCTGGGGTCTTAACAAGATCTCTAAGAAAGATTACTATCCATTACCACTCATTGCTGACTTACTAGATGCTCCAAAGCAAGCTCACATGTACACCAAAATCAACCTCAGGAATGTATATCACCTCATCCGAGTTGCAGAAGGAGACAAATGGAAAACAGCCTTGGAAAACAGCCTTTAGGACTTGTTACAGGTCCTTCAAATGGTTAGTTATGCCCTTCAGCCTCACTAATGGAACCTGCTGCCTTTCAAAGGTTCATGAATGACATCTTTGCCAATATGCTCAATGTATGCATGGTAATTTATTTGGATGACATACTTATCTACTCCAACAACTTATCCTCACACAAGCTCCATGTCAAGGAAGTACTTCAGCAACTTCAGAAACATTGCCTATTCACCCAAGAGGACAAGTGCGAGTTTCACCAAAACAAGGTTGAATTCCTTGGCTACATTCTCTCTCCCAAGGGCCTCACTATGGATGAAGCCAAGGTTAAAGTTATTCAAGATTGGCCAGAACCTCAGAAGCTCTGTGACATCCAGTCCTTCCTCAGCTTTGCCAACTTCTATTGATGTTTCATTCACAACTACTCTACCATTACCATACCCCTTACAAGGCTTACTCACAAGGGTACCCCTTGGAACTTTGGTGAGGACTGCCAATGTTCCTTCAAGATGCTAAAGAAGGCTTTCACTACTGCCCCTATATGGACTCATTGGATCCCTGATCAACCATTGATAGTAGAAACAGATGCCTTTGAGTACACTCTCACAGTAATACTCTCACTTCAAACCTTGGAAGGCAAGGTTCACCCAATCGCCTTCCATTCCCAAACCATCACTTCAACTGAGCTCAACTACAATGTTCATGATAAGGAACTCATAGCCATATTTGAAGCTTTCCAGTGGTTGCGACACTACTTGGAAGGCTTGGCTGACCCTGTTGACATTATAACCAATCACAAGAACCTCAAATACTTTTCAACTACAAAGTTGTTAACACATCAACAAGCTTGCTGGTCCCTTACTTAGTTCAACCTTGTGATCTATTTTTGACCCTGCCTCAGTAGGAAGCCTGACTCACTCACTAGACATTGGGACATCACTTTAAAGAGGGGAATAGCGACTATGCCACCATTGACCCTCAAAACTTACAGCCAGTGTTTACTCAACACCAGCTGGCTTTGTCCATTTGAGTTACTAATCTAGCCCCTACTGTTTTGTGAGCAGCCACTTTAATTGATACTGAGAAGATCTGAGCCAACATCCCCACAACCCTTGCATCGGATACAGTAGCCAAGTTACACCTCAGGTCAACTTTGGACCCAAGATAGACTACCAACTCCAAGGGTTTGCTTCTACTTGACAACCAAACTTACATTCCCAAGGCTTTAGGCTTATGACTTCACATACTATGATACAAGCACAATCATCCACTCTCCGGTCATTTTGGGGTCAACAAGACCTTGGAACTGATTCAATGAGATTATGCTTGGCCAGGGATGAGATCTTTCATCAAGGAGCATTGCAAGACATGCACCACTTGTATGTGCAGCAAGCCTCAACATCACAAACCTTATGGCTTACTCATACAATTACCTGTGCCTGAGAAACCTTGGAATTCTATTTCCATGGATTTCATTGAGCAGCTACCTGCTTCATCCAATTTCACTGCTATCCTAGTGATCATTGATCGTTTCACTAAGCAGGTTATATTCATCCCTACAACCGACACCATAACCTTGCAAGAGCTCACTCAACTTTTCATCCTCCCTGTGTTCTCCAAGCTTGGAGTTTGTTAAGTTCATGGATGTTACTGGAACTTTGGAGATTAGATGTTTGGAGGTAGGACTTTGAAGAGGTGCAAAAGAGGTAGGGACTTGGCTTCAACTTATGGGTTGCACCACCCACTATTGTTTTATCCCTAATGTCAGAGGTCAGAGAATCAGATGTTGTCTGGAGGTTTGGACTTGGAGGTATCACTAATAGTATCTAACTACAGAGATAGTGATGCAAGAAGGATTGGAGGTTGGTAATGGGAAAATAAGTCAATAGTTAAACTAAAGAATTGATACAAGATTGGAGGGTTAAATACCTCATATCCTAATTGTATCCTAAGAATGTGTAACAAGACATAAGCATAGCACAACAAGAAGAGTATAAGAGTCATATAACAAGTGGAGTTTGGAATTGGATCAGAGGTTCAGATTGAGCAAGGTACAAGTATTCTACTTTGGGTTGTGAACAGGGATTATACTTTAGTGGGCATACAACAAGAAATAGAATGGAATATAATAGTTACTTTGGAGTCTGGAGGTCCAAAGGTTTGGAGCCTTGGTGTTAGATCTCAGGGATCTAACAGAGTTCCTTAGCATGTAACCTTGGACAGGAGTTCCAAGTTTGTCTCCCATTTCTGGCAATCCTTAGGCAAGGCCCTGGATATGAGGTTGCACTTCAACTCAGGTTATCATCCTGAGGGTGATGGATAGACCGAGTGTGCTAATCAAAAATTAGAACAGTACCTCCAAGTCTATTGCAACTATCAATAGGACAACTAGGCCTCACTCTTACCCCTCACTGAGTTCACATACAATAATGCTCCTAGTGTGACCATCAGTATATCACCCTTCTTTTCCAACAAGAGTTACCACCCAAACCTTGTGATCCACCCCAAGCATGACCTTGCCTCGGCCCAAGCCCAAGACTTTGTAGTCAACCTAGATGGGCTGCACCGGGAACTTCGCCAAACTATCACTGAGGCTCAATGAGCTCACCAAGCCTCAGCTAACACTAAGTGGCTACCCACTCCCAAGTTCCCAATAGGATCCTTCACATTCATCAAAGCACAATACTTCAAGACTACTTGGCTGACTAAGAAGCTTGCCAAGAAGTTCTTGGGACCTTTTGAAATTATTGCCCCAGCTGGTACTCACTCATTTACCTTGCAACTTCCAGACCATATGTGAGTGGTACACCCTGTATTCCATGTATCCATGCTTGAGCCAGCCTCACCCAACACCATCCCAAACTGAGTCCAACCTGCACCTCCTTTGGTAATTATCAATGGCAAACCCAAATTCAAGGTTTCTAACATCCTTGACTCAAAAATTGATAACCATAGGAAAAGCTACAAGTTGTTATACCTCATGCGCTGGACTGGTTACAAAGGTACTGATGAAGAGACCTTGTGGATCCTTGCTTCCAAGCTTGACCATGTGGCAGAACTAGTACTTGACTTTCATCAGGCTTACCCAGCTAAGCCTGGACCTTTGACCAACTTATAAATTTTCTTATCTCTAAGACCCAAGGTAGCTTACTTGTCTCAGAAAAAATTCAAAGAAAGAACCAAGAATACCATTCATATTACAAGTCCCTTCCTTATTACTACTCCATTGTTACCAGTCCTCTTCTTCATCCAAGTTCACTGCCATCCTTAGCAACTTTTGGTAGTTTATCTCCCTCCTCATCCTCAAGAATTCCTCATCTGCTGTCCTTCTTACTCTGTTACTTTCCTTCACCTCCTCTGTCAGCCTGTCTATCTTGTACCCTAACCCCTTCACCAGCTCTAACAACTCCCTCCTTTCTTCCTTTCTTATTGCTTTCCTTTCTGCTTTACCTTTCTTCAGTTTCTCCATGCGGCTCAAGTCCTTTGCCTGAGCCTCTCCAACCTCAGCCTCCTTGGCAGAGTTTGTGGCCCTTGCCCCCATTTTCTGAACCCACTCCTCCTCCTTCCTGTCACCCAGTCCTCCTCACTGTCCTCCACCACTCACTTCAACCTCAATTTCTTGCTCAGCCAAACCTCTCCCTCCTCACTCTGCTTTCTCTTCTCCTTACCTGAGACCTCGGCACCACCCTCACCCAAACTATAGGCTTGCTCCTTGCCTTTACCCCCAACCTTTCCCTGATGCCAGTGCTGTGCAATCGAACATGCAACCGAGCATGTCTTGCCCCAGACACAAGCCCCCCAGATCAATGTCTCTATAGTTAGAGGCAATGTATTGGAGGCAAGAGTCTCCACATTTTTTGCAGGTGGTACACCTGCACTCATCTGTGCACACTACACCCCACTTAGCCTGCATGTCTGTTGCCTGAGCAGCTCTCTGGAATGCAAGGTAGCCCTCCCCAGTGTGTGGATGGTAAACCATCTGCAGCTGGGTGTACTACTCAAAGAGGGTCATTAGCATGGTTGGCCAAACTTCCACAAAATAACCAGACTTACATTCTTTCCAATGGGTCCTTCAAACCACAGTTTCCACATATTAATCCCCAATGTATCCCAAATGTTAACCTCAGGTCAAACTTTGGCTGAAGGCAGTGTGTCCTGTGTAGGCAGCATTGCCAGGGTAATGTCATTGTTGGCAGCAGTGGGAGGCTCATGTGGAGCAGTGTGGGATTTAGATGGGGATGGGGTGGCACTGGACATGTCTATTTTTTGGGTGGGATGGTACTACTACAATGGGTCTTCCAGCCCATTCACCAAGCTTTTAACTAACCTCAGTCATGAGCTGACTCAGTGAAGGCAAACTCAAAAAACTTCAGTCTGAACCATCCTGACTCACTCAAGGCAAACTCTAACCTTGAGGCCAACATTGAATAGCCATAAGAGGCTAACTCAGCTACTCTAAGGGGGGAATACTGTTATGATCCAGTTCCTCGTGGATCTTCAGTAACCATATTTGGTAGCTAACCCCATCCTGAGCCCCCTACCCCAAGCCCAACCCTATCCAAGCCCTTTCCAAAGTAGTCAAAGCCCAAGCCTGAACCACATTCCTTATCTTTCCCTGAGCTTCATTCTGATTCCCTTAGTTAGTCTATATCCAACCCTGCTTCCCAGTTATCCAGATATAAGTCTCATTTTGTATGTACCTTGCTCCTCAGTCAGGGATCAACTTAGATATTATCTTGAATCATTTACTAGTTTCCAATCCATCTCTTACCTCCTTATGCTCCTCTTGTCCAAACCTTGCTCCAAAATTGAGGGCACATACAATAGTGGATGGCATAGCACACAAGCTGAAGCTAAGCCCTCACTACTAATGGCCTTGGTCCGAGCTTGGTCAAGCTCACCCTGAGGTCCCACATGTAGGCCCTGGTCTAAACACAGAGGTTATTTACTTCAACTGATTTATTTTGTATATAGTGAATTTCACTGTACAAAAATTGTATAAACTTGTGGCTAAGTATTTGTAGCTAAGTATTTGTAGGCTATTCTCTCAAATTTTCAGCTCTGAATATACAGTTGAAGTTGTGCTATGACAATCTTTATTTTCGGAAGTATTTTAGCAAATTTCAAACTCCACACAGACACCCGTGGAAAAACTCTGGGAGATTGCATAATATTGATTTAATATTTTTGAACTCCACATAGTATCAGTATCATCCACCAGCATCAGTAGCAAGCCCCTGTCCAACCATAATGCCATCACCGATCAGGATGTGGATCGGGTCAGGATGTGGATCACATGCACATTCCACCACCCCTGGAACATTTGGGGGTGCCAAAAATTATTGACAATTATGATTAACACATTAAGAATATAACTACATTTTTTTGATGAAAAAAAGCAGCTATGTTGAAAGATGGGGGGCTATATATGCAGGCAGCACATGCTTTTAGCCCCCCTATGTGGTCATTAAGCCTTAAAATAATTGGTAAAAATCATATTTCACATATTAGAGTGTATAGGTTACTAGTAAATATTAGCATCGGCTGATTCCAACCTAGATAAAAATTATTACACAACTGTGTGAATATTTTAAGGAAAAACACATCCACTTGCACCCACTACACACAGGCTCCAGTAAGACAACCCCATATATAAATCCGGTCCCTCCCTCCACCTTTTATGGCACCACTGTGCTATTCCCAACACATTCCACACAACCAATTGACCCTGTAATTGACCCTGTGCTGCTGCTCAGCAAGGACCTAGAGAATGATCCAATAGGCTTTGCCCCTGTCGGGGAAGCTGGATGCAGTGCAGCATCTCAAAATCCAGGTGAAGGAGACACATGAGGAACAGAAGGGACAGGCAAAAGAGGTGAGCACTATAAAGATTTTGTCTTGTTCTTAACTCATACATTATACTGTAGGCCCAGAATGTGTTATGTGCAGCCAGGGAGAGTCTGTGTGAATCTATGATGACTGGTCACAGGGTCAAGCAGACACAGCCCTCACCACCTTCCTCCAATGATGATAGCATAAAGGAGAACATACCAGTCAACAGCCCCACTGTTTCAAGTGCCTGGGCTTCAAAGAGGATGCATCTGATGAGTGTCAGTCATACCAATTTGCAGTGTGAATTGGCCAAGATGACGCAGTTATTGGGGGAGAGCTATGAGAGGGAAGAACAAAAGGATAAGAGAATGGAAGATTTCCAGGCCAAGCTTCTTGAGAGGCAAGACAGGGCAATTGAAATCCAGGAGCAGACCTTAGCTGCTCTCCTGGACATCCTGAAGAAAGGTCTGCTTAATTAACAGTTAAATACCTTTTTTTTTTGTCTTTTAATGGTCAAATTTCTTGGATTGTCGCTTGACAGTATCTTCAACATGACCTACATATGAGAATGCAAATAAAGGCTATCAAGCATGGAATTATTCCTCAGCAGAGGGAGGGGGGCATGAGTACTGCTCCAATGTCTGATTTGGCACCATGCATGCATGTGCATTGGTTAGTAGAATGGCAACATAGTAGAGGAGGCCACATGCATTCCCAAGGATCTTGTGTTTCCAAAAACAGTTGAGGTATGGCCACTCCTGTAAAACGAAGCCAAACCCATGCTTAACCAATATCCAGGTTCCACCCATGGCCACATTCCATGCCTGCTGCTGTGGAGTGAGTGCATTGGCACCAGTGTAAGGGCTAACAATGTATGGGCTTACACCATATGCTGAATCACCATAAACTTGAAAAAAACAGCGATCTGGTGGGTCACCATCAAATGATCTAGGCTGTATTGCTTACTTTTTGATATGTAGGAGCAGGCCACTTTCATTTAGAACACCACAGTCATTCTGTGGTGCTCTGTACAGGCCTGCAAGGTGAGCGATAAGTCCATTAGGAGTCACCATGCCTTGGAACTTCATTCCATGGTACTTTTTGTACCCAGTGTATACTAACTCCTCTTGGTAAACAGGCCTGCAAGTCTGTTGAATTGTGAAGTCAATAAACCAAAGACTGAATGTGTTGGTGCCCCAAACTCATGCAGCTTCCCTGTGTATGTCTGGAGGTTGGCTGGTTTGAGAAGACCATTATAATCCCATCCCACGAGGTGACCCCATTTTGCATTGATGAAAGCAGCTGTTTTGTTGACAATCTCCAAAATAGATAACTGTGGACATGCATATTTTGTGGCCAGCAACCATTGGTCCTTGGGGCTGCAAAGTTGAGCACAAAGAAGGGATAGTGATTCCAGAGCCGACAATTGGTAACCATGCTTTGTGATCAAAGGATTCGGGAGTTCTAGCACAACGCTGAGGTGCTGCAGTTCTGCCAAGGAGAACCTGACATGTGAGTAAATTTACACAGTGCATAGAAAGTAGTAAGAATGATCACCTGAACTGCCATATACACACTGCCTCCATGATACTCTCCAGGGACTCCTTGGTGATATGCTGGCCTCCAATGCTAGGGTGCGGTCTCTGGTTGTATTTCCTGAGTAGAAAGGCATGCGCGCTGGTTGTAGCAACGTTTGTTCCAGCATCATTTAATGGTATTGTGGGGAGGGGTGGTAGAGTGTTGAGGAGGTAGGGTATGAGTGTTACTATAAGGAACCATTTCTTGGAATGGTCAGGGGGCATGAGGGGCTGGCAAGAAGTTTGGAGTCGCTGCACTCACTAGCATAGAATGCGGGTGAGAGTGGGTGAGACAGTTTGAAGATGCGAAAACACATGGGTCACATGTTCAGCCTAATATTGTGCTTGGAAATATTATCTTCTCTGGTGCTTATATTACAGGTTGATAATAAATTATTATCAAACTTGATAATTATTAGTAATATATACACTCTACTGTATGTAAAACACATTATATACATGATGCCGGTCTTAGTACACTGCCTGGATAGCCAGGTTCACTTTCAAGCATGCGGAGTGTGACAGCCTGGCAGGCTGCAGTGAATGTTAACAATCGTGACCAAGTGTGAACCAAAATCACCGGCATCCTGATCCACATCCTGTCTCAGACATTGGATGTCTCTGGCAACATGAACTCTGACTTGTTTGGTAATAAAAGTTGATAGGCATATAATTCACATGCAATTAAAGACTCTCACAAATTTTTGAAAAATCATTTCAAGTATCTAATTATTTATTAATAAAATGAGGAAAGTGATCCACATCCTGATCAGTGATAGTATATCCAAATTAAAACCAATCAGAGCAAAGAAAACATTCTAAAATACATTGAGGTGTGTGCGTGTAAAAATTAGTGTGACCTATGCGTGTAGAAGTCCAATGCAACAAGGAACGCAAAAATTTGACATGGGGGGGTTGGGGTAATAGAAAATGCATAGATGAATGGATGGACGTGATACGTTTTGGAACTGAACGTCGTTAGACGGTGGACAAGCCGGCGATAATATGGCGGACCTCGCCGATGCACTCGTTAAGATGCACCGCGACGTCTCGAGTATGCCCAAGTAAGGGTCGGATATTCTCTGGCGTTAACGCTACACGCTGGGGCGACAGCGAGTCGGCCGGTATGGCAGTCTGTGTGTTATCTAAGCGGGAAGGCGAACGTGCACTGCGAAGGAGTCGCCTTAAAGGAGTTGTATCAGAATCGCCAGCACGGGCTGACGACGGCGTGAGTATTAGATTATCTGAGAATGAAATGATCAGTCGAGGGCTAGGTGTGAGTGGGGGTAACGGTTTGTCAGGCGAGGGGGGGATGTCACGGAGATGGAGACGGAGACTGGGTGACGGGATAGAAGAACTGATAAGAGAACGCTTTGACTTGAGGCGCTTGGTTCCACGGGCAGTACCTGACGCCTGGTGATCGATCTCTATCCTGTCCCAGTCGGGCGAAGGCGCGTCTCTCGTAACATTTTCCCCGGCCTCGCCAGCGTGCGCGTCCGCCCTTGTCACCCTTTGACCAAGTCCGAATATTCCAGCAAGACTCGGACGACGTGTCGGTAATTTCCTGGGCAATAGAATAGACGTATCGGCGGCGGTGACAGCCCTCTTAGACGGTGATGGCGTTCCTGAGGGCTTGAAGGTGGATGTTCCAGGCTTACCAACCGGCGAACCACGTTCAGATGTCGATGAGTCGCAGCTATTTGAGCCCCTTGTCAGGGGTTCCCCAATATCACCCCCGCTCTTGCTCCTACCCTCAGTTGGATTTGTGCCTTTCCTCAGCCCCCTCCACAGATCACGAATGCCACGCCCTCCCCCACCTTTCCCTTTTCCTCTCACACTGCCATCGTCACCGGCCTCCTTCCGGGTACGTTCTATACCCGCCATCCGGGGATCCCATCCTACACCAGCATCCGTCTCCAGCATCCCCTGCAGAAGAGCCAGCTGACGTGGCGTAAGATCCTTTCCTCCCGCACGACCCGTGGTTGCACGCCGCTGTGTCGCCTTTACCGGACTCGCGAGTGGCGGGCCCGTCGATGTGCTCCCTGGCCGTGCCGTACCGCCCGACGTATCAGAGCCAAGCGTTGCTGCACGCGGCCTCCGCCCACGGATCATCCCAGCAGCGAGTCCCAACCTCAACGAAGGCTCCTCATCAGACTGGTCGGTGTCAGCATCGCTATCTTCATGGCGCCCACCAAGTTCAATAAGAAGGTCAGCACACTCCCACCATACGCTATATTTGGCGTCGAGGCGATCGAGTGCGGTTACATACCGGCTTGGCATTTGGGGCGGGGTGGCTGTAAGAGAAAATTTGCGTTTGGGGGATTTCGACGGGGAAGACTGGGGAAACGGAGTGGCGAGGGTGTCGCGACGCTTTTTGGGGGAAAACGAAGAACGACGTGCACGTGCGAGAAGCGTGGGCGAATCGAGGGAGGGGTGAGGGCCAAGTGCCAAGGAGAGAGAAAGATCGGGGTCCGGATCAGTAAGAGTAGCGCGGAGGTCGCGTAGCAGGATGGCATAAGCATGTTGTAAATGTCTGAGCTCTGCTCAAATAGACAGTAATACAAGGTCAATATAGTTGTTAACATGATCAGCGAAATGAAGGAAAAGGGACAGAATGGCTATAATGATGAAGCAGAGAAGAAAGACAATGACGGCAAGAAGAACAAGAAACGAAAAGAGGACGCCTAGCCCGCCATTGTTAAGCACTAGAACAGACAACCAACCGAGTAGAGCAAGAGTCGGCCTTAGCGTCCATCGTACGAACTCATTGAGCAACGCCATCCATCGCGCGTGGCTCCAACCCCATTGGCACACAAAATACATTAAGAAACAGCCAAAATGCGCGACCACGATGTCCGCACATGGCGCATATATGCCATCTGAAATACGGAATACAGGATAGGACTCACGCGCAACGCATGCTGCAAACTCTTTGACGTCGTCCATATCCCGTTTGATGTCACGCTGGGCACGTGATATCCTGTCCGGAATCTTCAGCTGAGGTCTCTTTAGGTCACTGAGGGAAGATCGACGAGGAGTGAGGCTTGAAATGGAATGTTCAGCGGGTGGCGCGGAGAGCGTTAGATTATGTGCAGACAATGATATGAGGGGTAAGGCAGGGGCAAGAGAAAGCGATGCAGCCGTATTCGGAAGTACGTTTCTTCTAGACCGAGAGATATGTAGTGAGGTAGGAGGGGTGTCGACTTTGCCAGAAGATGCAGGGCCAATAGCAGATAGTGGGGAGGGGGAAGTGGGAAATGTTGAACTCAATGATACAGGAGAGAAGGTGAGATCCGGAGTGCATGGAGAAGCAGGTGGAGAAGCTGGAAAAATAGAGGATTGGTTGAGTTTTTGAGAGCATTGCCCAGGTGGATGTGTAGCCAAAGACGGGCTGCCGCCAGAGAAAACGCGGGTTAGCGAAGAAGGCTCATTGCGCTGCGAGGCGATAGTGCTTAGATGCATATTCGAAACAGTTCTCTGCCCTGGCGTTGGTGGCTTGTGCGAAGACCTCCTAAGCTTCTTTTCCCAACCTGCCTTCTTGACGCTCGGTGGTTCTTTACTGGTCACTTTGGGTGTTTCATCGGCTTCCCGCGCCTTCCATCTTTTCACAGAACTCATTTTAGAGAAGAAGGAGACAGACGTGGATGATGGCGTGCCAATGGCAGAGGATGTGGCGTTAGGCGTGGGAATGGATGACTCTGAGAGCCTAGGGAAGCGAGCCTTGAGATGAGAAGATCGGGATGCGGATGACGACGAACGTCGTTCCGGTGGCTCAGATGTAGTTCCAGGATAAGTTTCGTGGGACAAGTCCTCAGCGTCGCCGTCTCCCGACCAGTCTGACCCAGAACCCCAGCTCCCCAACTCTCCGTCAGTGTCAGGCTTCGACCGAGGCTTTAACTCTCCTGCACACTGCACCATTTCTGGGGCATTTTCGTCTTCGTAGGCGTCATCCCAGCTTTCTTCATCAGGCGAATGTGGTGGCGGCAAAGTGGAGGAAGCCGACTTGTGCTTGTTTGTCTTGCTGCTCCGCGAGGAACGATTAGATTGGAATTCGAAGTCGTCGTCCCAAGTTTCTGTAGCGTCTAAGAAATGAAGTTTAATTTTGAGCCAGGAATACTAAAAGTACCCCCACCGTTTGGCAATGTCGTGGCTTGCATACGTTGCTGTGGCATGAGATGAAAAACGTCTCTAGAGAGCGGTGAAGATCGTTCACAATGAGCCTGTGTCGTATGGTCGTGCTGTCGTGATGTGGTTTTTGTTGGTGGGGTATAAGGAAGGGTCGAAGAAAAAGTCTTGACCACGTCCACATTCGGAGTTAGCCGCCAATCGTAATACGTACACATCATTACACGTTGTCCAAGCCGTCTTACCCAACGAGTAAGTCTTCTTCTAACTTTCATGCTGAAGCTGAAGAGGACACATACTCTGCGTTAGGATCATAAGTAAATGCGTCAGCTTTGTACTCCGCATTCGTCAGGGTCGCCGTGCTTTGCTTTCCACTAGTTCGTCTCATTCGCCACCTTGCTTATTGTTCTATCAATTTCAGCAGATTTATTCGCCGAAATTAAGTACCCCTGTATGTTTTGACACGCCCAATTGGGAAGGGCGACCACCGAAATCCAATTTCTTAACGGGACCATTGAATGATAGGTGTTGAGCTGGTCGAAAGCTCACCCCAAACAGATTTGACAACAATGGCGGCCGATACTAGCCACATGACCTCAGGCGCAGACGCTGGAACGCGCCCGACAGGTGCCTGCTATGTCACTACTAGTGTTGTTTGACCGTGACCTGCAAGTGCGTCTTCACGATGGTTCCCCCACACCCATATATATCCCACCACCCACCATACGCACGATTCGAGGTTCAGACACCGCTGTATCCAACGCCCAAATCCTCCGTCGACGGAAGTCTGTCTTCGGATACTTATAGTAACACCATCGCGGTCTTATTCTGCAAATGGACGCAGCAGGGTGGGAGTCCCAGGGAGAAAGGGGAAAGGCCCCAACCCAGGTTTAGGTACAATGCGTGCAGCTACCACCATAGGCTTAGTATAAATTGAAAAAATAAAATTCTGTAGATGCCACTTGAGCCCACACAATATACGCCAGTCCGGGCCCCAATAAACCGCTGTAGTTGCTCATCATAGCGTATCCAGGACCTCCGGGCAAGAGAGCTCAATAGTTGTTGTCAAGTTAGTAGCTAATACTTAGTCACTGAGGGAACACCTGTGGAAGAAAAATTAACCTTTGCAACACGATGGCCGGTTAGTACTCAGGCCAAGTGAGCGTTAGCGTAAGGAATTTGGCAAGCGATGACGTTGTCAAACATTGTGATACATACCCAGGTATCCCCTTTCTCCCTCGTCTTTCTTTCATGTCCTCATCAAACATCTTGTCAATGAAGATATACGGTGGCCTTATTGAGCCAACTTCGAGACCCTGGATTAAACAACATCACAAAGTGCTATGGCTGCGACCTCGATAGGCATCGCTTCTGGATAGTGATGGCCATTGTCAGCGAGAGTAGTGTGTGCACACTTATGAAAGCTGCTAAAGCCAATGTCATTCAAGGGCGATATTCTGTCATCATAGTCCGTAAACTCCTCGTTGCACTTGTGTACCCCCACATGCCCACAAGTCAGGCGTCATGTACGGCGACGTCAAAGCCCCCACCGTCCTTCAGGGACGCGTTATTTTCTGTGGTTTCGGTGTATCCGCCCTCCTACCAATCTAAGCGCTCCATTTTGTTGGCACGCGGTGCCGGGTGGCACATCTGGCTCACTTTACGATGCGAAAGGACGTTGGAGTGTTGAAGTTACCCGCCATGAGATGGCAGCTCCGCTGCACTCTAAACGAGTGGAGATGCGTACGTTCGCGATCAATCCTAGCACCGAACCACCTAAGCTGACAGAAACCAAGGAAGCAGGGTCATGCGAGAATTTTTAGCTGCCTGTCTCAAGGAGCTTCCTAGAGAAGTAAATACACATCCATGTATAGTCACAATATATGCTTATCCAAGTATCAGCGCACAGCTGTAGACAAGCTTACCAACCCTAAGCGGATCACAAGCGCTACTATCCTTAAAGAATTCTGGATTCAGGATAACCCCTGGTCATGTGCTAGTGGCATTCACAAGAGCTTGTTGTATGACACTCTACAGAGGATGTCCACAGGTATGACTGGTGGCCTCTACTTTGGATGCACCTGACACCCTACATCTAGTATGTTATGAATTCAGGAGGTTATGGTATTTTACCTACTATTTCTACTCCTTTTCTTGATTTATTATGAATATTTATATCTTTCATCCTTCATCACATTTGCATCACACTTGCATCATCAGCTCCTAATCTGATGTTCCATGGGGCTTTGCCCCTGTGTTTGCATATGTATAAGTAGTTAGAGCATTAGCTACTTGAATTTCATGCAGTTTTAGCCTGTCCCTCATGATGGGGCCAGTTATGCGCTTGAGTTAATGCACATTGAGTTTTCCCATCTTTGAGTCTTCTACTTCCTTCTTTGACATTTTATCATAGTATGCGAACTGGAGTCCACAAAAGCACCTGTGAGTTCAACACTGTCCATGCTCAATCATCAGCTTTTGGTATCGCTGGCATTGTTAAGATTGAAGTCTTGGTAAGGAACTTTGGGGTGAGCTCAGATTGGTAAGGTAAAGGCTTGGCTTTAGCTTATGTGCTGCACCATGCACTATTGCATGGGCCCTTGACTTCAGTGCAGATATTTTAAATTTTGTGTATGTGGATCTACAGATAATCTATCTGTACTTTATAGAATATATCATATTAGAGATGGTTGATAGATCTTGCAAACCCTAAGCCTACCATTTCTTCTCACAGCTGCCATCTTTCCTGGGACAAGATGTATAATCCATTGTCCAATCATCATTAATCATAAAACTTGATACTATAGATCTATGTCATTTTAAAAATACCTTCTCATTAGCTCTATCAAATCTATAGAATAATACTTTTTATCAATCATACTTCTATATTCTATTATTGTATATTCCATAACTTCCCATATATACTTGTAAGATATGGTCACCCAAACCCTATCTGTCATTGCTCTGTTATCTCAATACACACTATGTTTTGACATATGAAAACTTAATTATGAAATATCAGAACACTCGGAAAGTTTCCAGGCATCCAAAATATATAAATTTGATCAAAATGATATACTAAGAATGAAGTTATGTATGGTGGTCTGTTTGCACAAAAATGCAGTGTGTGTGCCCTAACAGTTTTGTGCACCATGAATTAGTTTGAGCATTACTGTATGTCCATCAATTTGCACAACAATTATAATGTGCAGACCAAAGTGAAAAAAAACCTGTTGGCACAGGCTTGTGTGAAAATGTGTGATTTCACAAAATGTGTTATGCATGCACATGTGTGTGGTAATGCTTGAGCAGAGTCTGAGGGCTGTCATGTGACCACACCCTCTTATAAACAGTGATTTACTGTCTCAGGACACATAAATATATAGATTTTTTTGATAATATGATGGATGCAACATATTTAAATGATTCTATGATTTTATAGGGTCCTACATGAGAGTCTGGTTACCTCAGATTTCAACTTTCAAGTCAGCGATTGCATGCAACTCCAAAGGATAAGTAACCCATTCCTAGGGTACACTCCAAAGGTCATGTGATGCATCTATGAGCACCCATGCTGTGTCACTATTTCCCAGGCTGAGTTATGGTGAACTCTGGAGGTCATGTGATGTGTCTTTTATAATAAAATTAATATAAAATAATATTTTAATAAAGATGATATTTTCTTATATTGTCAACATGGCACCAGATGGGGTGCATGTGTCGATGATGCAGGAGGTCACGTGGTGCAGGATAACACTCAGCCTCGGGGACAAACCAGGAATTCGGCTCAGTGATGTCAGAAGACAAAAATATTTGTTGTTTGGGCGATTCTGGGTGGAAAAGTGTTCAGTTTCGAGGGCATAGAACTGTAGTAATAACTATATGATTTCTAAAATGTTTTGAGGCTGCCAGAAACAGTGAGTAGAGGTCAGGAAATTGTTGTGATAAAGAAAAATACGAAAATTATTACAAAAAAATCTCTATCATTTTATTCTTAGT
>QFFB01016431.1:0-10360 GCA_003316465.1 Ramaria cf. rubripermanens
AGCTCAGAGTATGAAAAGATGTTGGTCGTCTGATGAGACAATTGAGGAAATGGTTCCGCTTAGGTGCTTAGCATTATAGTAGAATAAACCGGTTCATGACAATAGAGTAAGATGTATGATGTGAAGGGTAAAGACTATAGTAAAAACTGGTCCACAACTGTGATTACCTAAGCAACTGCAGCCATAAGGTGGCTGCAGTGTAAGAACCCAGATTCCTTATACATGTTATGCTCATGTAAACTGGAAGATGGAAGATGGATCAGAAGTGACTTTGGCTTCAGCTTATATGCTGTGCCTCTCAAACAATCACTGCATCCCAAGGATTTTGGAACAAAGTGACTGTGATGGAATGGGTGTGTGAGAGTGGTAATATATGAACACACAATCTAATAATAGGGTTAAGTTGCACAAAGTGTGATGATTATGCTAGCACCAGTCCTTGGGTTATGTATGACAATCTACAAGAGATACACACCTAGCACCAGTTCTCTGAGATCAAGGTAGAGGACTGTGTGCTGGTGTGGAGTTTACTAAGTACTACTACCACTGAAGGAGTGATTAGTGGACCTTTTGTAGTTACTAAAAAGGGAAATGGTCAGAGTTTCCCTTTTTTACTCTTTCTAGTTCTTACCACTCATTACCTTCTATCATGTCCCAGTTCTTCCATCAATTGCTTCCTCATTGTCAGCTTGTAATTTCAGCTATGGACTAACTATTGCACCTAGGGCATTTTCTCACCTAGGCAACATTATAGTAAATTAGAACATATATATGTTGAATTTACTACCAATTTGAAAGAGTTTGGTGCAGTATTCTTTGGGCTACAGGATTTACAATATTTGAGTGTAGTTTCAAACTTGTGCCTCACATATTGCAAACAGCTATAATACTGTATCTAACCTTAGTGTTTGAACACATAAGTCAAATGACTGAGGAAGATAGACAGAAGGAAGTAACTGCTTATAATATAGTAGTAATAGATTGAGTTAAGAAGAGAACAAAGAAATGTCTTACTTTGTGTAAGATACATACATCTCTGTAAAAGGAAGTACATCATATGATGTCATGTAGTGGTTATCATGCATTTGCATATCTAACATTCTGGACTTCTTGATAAGAACATGTGTGACTGTAACATGTGACACATGACATGTGTGAAGGCTGTGTCCTGTGACAAGGCTTTGACTTGTTGCCCTAAACTTGGGGCTTGACTTGGATGTAAACTTAAGAGAGACTTTGAGGACTGAACTTGAATTTGTACAGAGAAACTGAGCCCTTATATACATATCCCCAAGCTACAATGATGTGATATGATGTGATGGGTTGAGTATGATGGTGAGCAAGCAGTCTTACTAATGGTAAGAATGCAAACACAAAAAGGGAAATAAAAGGGGAAGTTACTGTAAGAAGCCTCTGTGAGTGGACCTCAAAGTGACTTGAAGATGTCCTGTAGACAGGTCACCACCAAGTGTGATTCAGGGTCAAGAAACTCTACATACATGTAACAAGCTACTCTAACTTATATACTAGATTGTATATGGAGCTTCATGCCTGTTTCTTGGTAATAAGGGTATCTATTCAGGGCCTGGATTGTGCATCTGGTGACACGGATGACCAGTTCCTTACACTTGCCTTCCCTGCTCTTGAAGAGAACAGCAAGGAAGTAAGGAAGCAAAATAATAAAAGATACCATGACATTGGGAATGAAAGCAAAAAATTATAATGTCTGGCACAAGATAAGATATAACCTAGTGGATTAGAATTTGAAGTCTGCTGGACTCCCTTCTCTTCCCACCATCACCACCATTCTATGGCCATGACTAAATATTTTGTTGCCACTATTCTACAGCTGTGACTACTTCCTACCATCACCACTGTTCTACAGCTGCAACTAATTCCTCTGTTGCTGGTGTTCTATGGCATGACTACATCCAGGTCTTATGGGCCTGAACTCTTGTTGATTATCCCTATCTCCACAGCCATTTCACATGGGGAACTGTCTGATTTCTCTGCAGATACTGTTAAGTAAGGCATACAGATAAGAGTCTAGGCTGAGCATGCTATCGGACAAGGAGGCTGATGCCAAGATTGGATTTTAGGGTAAAGATATAATGTCAGTGCAATTCCAACATGGGCCTGCAGTCATAGTGAATAGCCCAAGGGGAGTATGCAATGAATCACGCACGTCCTCAAGGAAAGGTCACCCCAGTTCAGGTGGTCCTTTCGCTGATCTGAACACTCTTGCAAAGTGCTGTGAATAGCAGTCTTGGTGATGCCCCTAAGGGGGTGTAGTGAATAAGATCAGAGGTTCGAGCTCACTGACAGACACAACTACCAATGAGGCAGTGGATCATGCTACTAAGGTTTTTTTCTACTAGTAAGAGGTCAAAAGAACAAGGTAGACGTATGATAATTGAACTAGAGAATTATACAGGCAGAATCAAAGTACTTATAGTAAAAGCCAATGCAGGGGTGAACGGATAGAGTGGGGCTAGGACACTGTGGGTTGGTAGCATGTATTAGGACATGGAGTAAGGGTTGAACCACCTTCATGGGGCAAGGCAACTGATGGGATCTGTGAGTGAAACCTGTTGGCTAGACTGGACTTCTGCTCATACTTGATGGCCCTGCATGCTGCAAGGGGGATGTGAATGATGCAAAACAAGGGCAAAGTATTGTGGTACAATGGTGAAGATAATGTTCAGTGACCAGCAAATAGGAGTGGGATAGACTGCAGAGGCCTTGCTGACATCAGCATGGTAGAAGGGCACTGGGAAGATCAGCATAATTTGCTGAACTCGAGATGTGAAAAACAGCAGTCATGACAGCTAAGTTGCCACTCTCTATAGTGATCTTTCAAGCAACAGCTAGGTGCGTTTTGGTGTGTTTAATGTGTTCTTCCTTGTTCTTAGCAATGTGTACTTTCACAGATTTGAGACTGCCATCATGGATTTGATTTCCTCCTGTGTCATCCTTGTTGGACGTGCATCAGACTTATCCTTTGCATTTTTTTGGCTTAGGCTTGGATGCATTAGCTGATTTGTTGTAAGGGGATGCACCCTGTCTTGGGCTATACCTGTTCACCCAGGTTCTGTTTCAGGTGCCACTGTGCTAAGTACAGATTTGCATGCTGCATGTGATTTCCCTATCAAAGTCATGAATTTTGCCCAGGTAAGACAAATGTTTGAGTGGCATTATCAAGCCTGTGGGTGCCAATGGAAGCAGAGGCAGAGTGTATTGTGTATAAGGTGTGTATGGATATGCATGTGGACTGTGGATGTAAGAGGTAGCAGTGGGAACAGGGTGTTGCCTGACCCATTCACTGGAGGCATGGGAAATTTCTGAAGTCAGGAAACCCATTGGAAAGTTCTTAGGAAATTGTCAAGAAACTACCTCCAGAAACTGTCAGTTTCATTATGATTTCTTTCCTATCTAAAGAAATCATTAGTAAATTCTAAATTTATTCATGCTTTTCTGGTGTAGCAAAATGTTAGGAAATTATGAAAATCTTGCTCTGAAATCTTGCAGGAATTTTGTATTTCTCTAAGATTTTCTGACCCTGGAAATTATATTAAATATTCAGTTTCTAGGAGCAGGAAAGTTACAATCTCTCAAAGATTTCCTGAAGATTTCTTGTTGGGAAGTTATCCAAGCCAGTATTTCTGTGATTTTTTGACAGTTTCTCAAACTAGGAAATATTTGAAAGATTGCAACTTTCCTGCTCCTAGAAACTGAATATTTAATATAATTTCCAGGATCAGAAAATCTTAGAGAAGTACAAAATTCCTGCAAAATTCCAGAGCAAGATTACCATAATTTCCTAAAATTTTGCTATACCAGAAAAGCATGAATAAATTTAGAATTTACTAATGATTTCTTTAAATAGGAAAGAAATCATAATGAAACTGACAGTTTCTGGAGGTAGTTTCTTGACAATGTCCTGGGTCATATTTTTACAAATTTTATACATTTTCCTGAAAATGGGAAACTCTTGTAAAACATTGAATTTCCTCTAAATTTCTTATCTTAGAAAACTGTCAAGAAATGTGGAATTTCCTAAGAATTTTCCAATGGGTTTCCTGACTTCAGAAAATTTCCCATGCTGACAGTGATTGTACATCACCATTAGGATCCATGAATGTTGCAGTGGGGCAACTGAAATGATTACATGCCTCAGTGACATTGTGTGGTTTGCCCTACACAGAGGCCCATGTTGTGTAGGCCTGCAGTAAAGATGCACTAACAGGAATAATACCTGTTAGCCTGCATGCAACAGTCCTTCTACATGGACAGTCTATGATGCAGTTGTTTGTATGGCAAAGAGACTACTACTGTGGGTTGACTGGTGCAGAGAATGAGTTGTTGTTAGATCCCTGTTCCACCTCAGATCTCAGCATACCTTGGGACTTTGGATCACATACCTTGGGCCTCTGGCCTTGGTGTACTTTGGTCACACTCAGACATACTCTATTGTTACATCTCTATTATTACTTTTCCCCCATTCTTAGTTACATCCCACCCTGCCTGTATCATGTGACCTCTTGGTCACCCACCCCCTGATCCCTGAATCACTCTTAGTATATAAAGACTGTCTGGTATAACTCATATACATTATTCCTTTTTGCTGGTCACTCCCCACACTTGAGTCAACATGCAGGTCTATCCTGAGTTCCCTTATATTACATCTCTAAAGCCCACTGATTGTTATCTACCACATTTCACAAGTTCATTTTAATACTATCACACACTCTACACTTATCACTGTTATCACCTGCAGGCACTCACATCCCCTGCAGTTGCATATCCCATTGACAACATATCAAACCACTGAGCTAACCTCTCAGTGCTCCACTCCACCCCAATGAGCCTGTCAGAGAGCCAAAGGACAATAGCTATAGCACCACTAGCTCAGCCCTGCTTACTTCCTTTTTATAGACCCTTAATTACAAGAGTGAGGTGCATGTCTTAAAGACCCCTTCCTATTATATTTGTTGTGTTTGCTGATGAAAGTGTAATTATCTCCAAGTCACTATCAACTAGGGGCTCCATGAAGTCCATGTGATCAATCAGCTCACAAGGAGGGTATGGCCTTACACTTGTACTAAAATGCTGTTTATGGTTTTATATATGGAGAATATAATTCAAACTTCCAATTGAAGTTGAATTGAGTAGAGATCAGATTTTAGAGGTCAACTACTAGCACTATCAAGTAGATTCAACACAACTTAACAATACCTATGTTCTCTAAGTATGCCTCAAAGGTGGCAAGATGTTTGATATCACTGTATGGTAGCCAGGTGCAGTCCCTGGATTACCACAATGTCTCAAACCAAGCAGACTCTCCCAATCCATAGTGTCCTTTGATGGCCTTGACATACATCTTGTTAGGGGCTGTATCAAAGCCAGTAATTTGCTGTGTTGAATGGCTTGGAAACTGATGGTTGTTGTTTGTGAGGTGTATACACAGAAGACTCACATGAAAGGTTGGGTGAATACCCTTGCTCAGGAGTTCCAGTGTCAATGCTAATTGATACATAGTTTTCAGTATAGTTTTCTTCACTATGCAATATGGGCCAATGTATTTATGAATAAGTTTCTGAGCATGGATTTTCATTATTGACAGGTTCTTGGTTGACAAGTAAACTAGGTCTCCAGTGACAAATAGCACAGGCCTTTGTTGTTGGTCTGTGTAGTATGTCTGCTTTCACTCATTGTATCAGGATCCACTGCACTTAGACATTTTTTCATCCAGGTAACATAATAATAAACAAGAACATATATATATGTTGAATTTACTACCAAATTTGAATGAGTTTGGTGCAGTATTCATTGAGCTACAGTATTTACAATATTCAAGTGTAGTTTCAAACTTGTGCCTTAAATATTGCAAACAGCTGTAAAAAAAATTATAAATATTATGACCTAAAATCATTATGAGATTCCAAGGAAGTTTTGAATTTTATCCTTCCCAAAACTGATTATTTAAGAAAGTTTATTGAGGAAGGAAATTCCAAAATTCCATAAAAACATTGGTTTCCTGAAAATTTGACAGGGAAACTTTGTTGAAATCAACATTTCTATATACTTTCCTTACTGAGGAAAACTTGTTAAGTATTTGGTTTCTGAGAAGAGGAAATTCAATGTTTCTTGAAAGTTTTATAAAGATTTTTAGCTCATGACTTTTACAATTTTTGAAGGATTTCCTGAAGGTAGAAAATCTAACATAACAACAAATTTTCAATTGATTTCCTGGCTTGGGAAATTTTGTAGAAATTCAGAATACCCTTATAATTTCTAGTGGATTTTCCAACTTGGAGAATTTTACCATGTCTCACTCATACCTTGAGTAACCTGAAGTGTGACTCCAACACAGCCTTGTACTGAAGTACTGGCTACATTGGCTCAGCACTACACTAAGATTGCAGCTCTCTGATTGGCTCTGAGAAGTACAAGAGTGCTCTATTTTAATTGCAGCAGGCTCTGAATAACTAAGCTGTGAACAGTGAAATTACTAAGAGTGACTGATTAGTAATCCTGTACATTAGACATCATTTTGAGCAGTGATCTAATAGTCTTGGTTATTAGTTATTCAATTCACACATTAGATTATTAAATTAACTCTGAGTTAAGTGGGTTAATAGCCTTTTGAGTAATTGATCTTTCTTGGTCAACCAATGCATGCAGATATTAACCTAACTCAGGGTAAGTGAGTTAATATTCTACATTTGTTGAGTTGGAAAACTAGAAAAGCACAGAGAATAGTGAAATACTTGATCTGAAGAAGAGTTCATGCATTGATCTATCTTTTCATGTCTTGGGGATTTTTGTAATCTTTAGTTCACTTGACCCGCAGTCCTAAGACTCTAAGTAACTTTCCCCTTAAAGTATCTGGACCTGTTAAGATGCATACTGACAGGTGGTACTGAGTGGGGTCGGGTTGGGGGGACTTGGCTTCAACTTATGGGTGTTGCGCCCGTGTGACTGTCTGTCCCTGTATTTCAGACAGGGGGCCTGAGGGCCTGCTCAGAGAGAAGTGTGTAGACTTAAGAGAATGTAACAGAGGGTGAATGAAGTATGCCAAGGCTAGAGGCCTGAGGTATGTGATCCAAAGTCCCAAGGTGTGCTGAGATATAAGCTGGAGTGGGGATCTAACACCCACAGTTTCTGCATGTCAATGCCTGAGGTATCTTGGACATTTACCTCAGGTCAATGCTTGCCTGATAAAGATATACTGACAGGAATCATATTTATTAGCTGTTAGATCCCTGAGATCTAACACTGAGGCTCTGAACCTTTGGACCTCCAGACTCTGAAGTAACTATTATATTCCATTTCAGTCCTTGTTATGTGCCATTTAAAGTATAATCACTATTCACAACCCAAAGTAGAATACTTGTACCTTGCTCAATCCAAACCTCCAATCCGATTCCAAACTCTGCTTATTATACTACTAGTATATCCTTGTGTGTTACACTTATGTCTTTCTTGTTACACATTCTTAGGATACAATTAGGATACAAGGTATTAATAACCCTCCAATCTTGTACCAGTTCTTCAGGTCAAATATCAACTTATTTCCCTGTTACTAACCTCTGGTACTTCTCACATCACTATCTCCATAATTAGATACTATTAGTGATACCTCTGAGTCTGAACCTCCAGACAACCTCCAACCCTCCAGCCTCCAAAATTAGGGATTGAATGATAGTGGGTGGCACAACCCATAAGTTGAAGCCAAATCCCTACCCCCCTCACACCCCTTTGAAGTCCAACCCCCAAACTTCTGATCTCTGAAGTTTCAGGTAATGTCCATGAACTTAACATTAGCCTGCACACAACAGTCCTTCTATGTGGACAGTCTGTAATGCAGTTATTTGTGTGGCAAAGAGACTGGTACTGTGGGTTGACTGGTGCAGAGAATGACTTGTACAGCCTGTTCATCTAGAATATAGTGCAGGCAACTTCTTTTGATGGCTGACTTGGCTTCTTGTGATATATGATGTATAACTTGTGACTTGTGACTTGTGATGTATGCACAGCTATGTGACTTGTGCCCTAAACTTGGGACTTGACTTGGATGTAAGACTTCAGAGAGACTTGACTTGAGAACTGAACTTGACTTGATTTTGTACAGAAAGACTGAACCCTTATATATACATCCCCAAGCTACAATGATGTCATATACTGCAATGGGTTGAGACATATGATGAGCAAGCAGTATGAGTAAGTATGAGTCATGGCAAGAACACAAAGCACAAAAGGGAAAATTATGGAGAAATTACAATAGTGAAAGCAAGCAAGAATGTGTCAGATAGGGGTAAAGTATGGTGAATGAGTAATGAAAGATCCAAAAATAATACAGATATGAGCCATAAAGAGAAAAGACTAACTAAAATAAAAATCAGGTGAGTCATAACAAGAACACTATAAATATCCATCAATCATAGTCATACAAATTGTCCATCTTTTCTGAGATGAGTCTGAGATGAGTCAGGGTATTAGTTGGCACAATTGAGTCATGATAAAGAGGGGTGATGAATCAACAACAGAAATAACTCCTAAGCTTCTCCTTAATCCACTCCCATGATAGAACATAAGGGGGGGAAAGTCATATATGGTCTTGAGGAACTCTATGATGAAGGTTGAGACAGATTGACATGGGAGGATTTGTTGGGTAGGGAGCCTGGAATTCTGCCTCATATTCCTCCTTTCCTGCATTATGAGTGACCTTGCCCATATATCCACTGTGTCTTCTCTTGGAAAAATATGGAATCTCCATTGGCATATGATTTGGAGAATAGGGATGGGAATTCTTCATTGATAGCTGTACTGATTTTGGGGACTGGGGGTAAATAATATTATGTAGCTTGGCATGTCTTTGAATATCTTCAGAATTGAGTGACTATTATAATAATGAAGGAGATGTCAGAGACTCAATAGTCTGGAGAGGAATAGAGTTTGAAGCTGTGTTGATGATGGCATGGTGATAATAATGTGAACTGATAAATTGATGGGGTATGGCTGTGTAGTCTGGCTGGGCTGAGTTGAGATGATGGGACAGGCTGAGATGAAATAGATACATGCAGATCTTTGAGTTTTTAAAGGCTCCTTCAGAGTTCAAAGCTTTTGGATATATGTCATTCAATCTTCCTTCACTGAGCTGCATGCATTCTGCATAGGCATTGCAGCCTACATTTTGTCAGCATCATAAGTGGTGTCAAGCTCATGGTGAGCAGTGTGGATTGTAATGTGAGGGGGATAAATATACATGCAGAGGGTGAGTACTTATAGTAACCTAGGGATTCAGGGGGGAGTGAATGAGAGAGAACACAGTTGTGGATGACTGACTCCTGGTGCCATAGTACAGACAAAGGGCTGGAGTATGCCTGCATGCAGCCAGGCTCATGATGGGATCAGATGGAGTAATCTACTGATAATTCTGCATGTGCTTCTATATGATGCCCCTGCACTATGCAGGGTTGGTGCAAATAATGCAAATGGTGAGGGAGCAGTGTGGGAGCCTGGAAAATATGCAGTCCAGCAAGTGGCAAATAGGATAGGGGTGATCCTTTATTAAAGGCAGCATGATGGTGCATTTTGGTGATAGTGGATATCATAGGTGGAGATTGCTAGGTATTATACTGGGAAAATGGGGATCCTGACAATAAGCTGAAGTCAAGCCCTCACCCTCACCCATCCTCAGTCTCAGTTAACTACAAACTCCCCCCAAGGTTCTATAACAAGGCTTCAATCATACACTGACTTGCAAAGGAGAAGATAGGGACAAGGCATTCAACAATGCTTGGTGAACATTCCTATTGTTCTCTTTATGAATCACCTGACCCCTGAACAACTTGCCCCTTTTCTATTTTGGTTAGTTTTGTCTCATTGTTATGCATCAATGTTCTATTTTTGGTATTTTTATTACAAATTCTCCATACTGTGAGGGGAACACATGTTGTAAATGTAACCTAACTATTCATACACCTTAGCTTCACACTTGGACCCATAGCTTCATCGAAAGGACACTTACCTTACATTGCTTTCCTGCTTCACATCTTCATCCTCTATACCTCCCATTGTTCAAATAACAACATTCCTACTTTTCACCTGGGCTACAAGTCAAGTCGACATACAGGTGGCATCAGCTCCACACACAACCTGATCAGCAATCATGAGTCGAGTTGTAGCCAAATTATGTCCAACGATCGAGGCAAGCATGTGCAGGGCATCTGAGACACAAACACGTCACATTACTACCCCAAGTTGCAAATGGGTGGAACCCCGAACGAGTTGAGCCAACCACATCGCATATGTACACTCATGTGCCACATCACCCTATCAAAATACATATCACATT
>QFFB01016433.1:0-17448 GCA_003316465.1 Ramaria cf. rubripermanens
AGGTGCTATTGCCTTTTTGGTTAGTGTCACAGCTTTGTGACAGCAATCCATGGTTAAGTGTAAATGTTTCCCACACTTAAGTACATCATGTGATTATCATGTGACTGCCTTATTTCAAAAATGGTCATGTGATAATCAGGTGACTATCAACATAGTCATGTGATCATCATGTGACTATCTTATTTCAGCATAGAGTCATGTGACAATCATGTGACTAGCAAGGTCATGTGATAGTCATGTGACTGTGATTACTTTGGCAGGGTCATGTGATAGTCATGTGATGGTGGGAAAGATTAGCTCAGCGACCAATGGATTGTTGCACTTTGTGGACCCAATGTGAACATAATAAAGAAATATTCATACAACCTTTTCTAAGGACATTTGGAACTATTTAACTACCTAGTAATTGTTCATAAATAGGTAGCTTATTTGTGGATGACCCCTAACATCAACCACAATTCCCATGATAACCTTCAGTAGTGTTCTTAGTACACCTCCGCCATTACTTCCATGTTCCACACTTTCGCATGTACTGTGGAACTGTGTTGTCTGATTGACCTTCTGTTCTGAAATCTTGGGACCTGTGACTGTCAAGAGGCACAGCACATAAGCTGAAGCTGAAGTCCCTTCCGACCCACCTTCCATCCTTCTCTGCCTTATGGTTTGACACACCCATAACAGGTGATTTGGAGGTGTCCATATGATGCCAGTGGAGGTAACTTGGACCTGCAAGGACAAACCACAAGGCTCTACTAGAGTGTATATGTTACCAATAATTATTAGCTCAATTGAATGGCATCCCTAATATTTTCAATTCAGTTTGCTAATAATTATTGGTAAGAAATTCTCTTTAAATTGGCACAATGAACTTTATTAGATACAAAGAAATGGTAGGCTGGTCAGAATTATTGAAAATGAATTTTTTTTTTTGATATCTGATTTGAAACATGGGAGCAATGAAATAGCCTATCGTGTCATGGAGCTCCAGGGGCTGAGCGGAGAGGCTCAGACAGCCATCTGAGCCTTCGAGGAAGCCTCTTGAGCTGCCATGAGCACCATAATGTCACCTGGAAGCCCAATGTGGTGGTGCGACTTGTAGCATTTTATGGCAAATGCTGTCTGCTGCGGATTGAGGCCCTTGCTGTCATATGGTGGGTTCGTTAACAATGCCAATGAATAAGATAAGGAGTGTACCGGTAAGCACCCATATATCTCCAGGTTTTACAGAAGAATCGCCGGATCGACGTTTCTTCCAAAATCCAAATCTCAGTCAACAGGTGAGGGATGTGGGGTGAAGATCATACCGCAAAGAATGGTCCAATTCCAGCAGTTCCAACAGCTGCTGTCACCCATTCTTTCTGTTCCTCCATTGTGTTGTACGTGAATCTTATGTATATACACCGCGGTTCGACAGTTTCTGCTTCTTTACCTTTAAAATGTCAATCAGTTAATTCCCCATCGGGTTTTGTCAGAGACAGTTGACAATCTGGTAACTCACAATCTTGTCTGGCATGACTTGGGAACGGAGATGAGGAGGTAAGAAGACCGAATATAATGTTTGCATTGCGTCAACAGCCTCGAGAGTGCCTTCGTCATCAGAGTCCGCTAGTACACGATCATCCGAATCACCGTACTTTGTATCCCGATCTTTCGGAGTTGTTCTCGTGCTGCGTAACTGGGCGTCCGAAGTCACAAGTCCCCTTGGGCCGTTGTAGTTTAGCTTTCGATGCTTTATTGACGCGAGGCATTAAACAGCCAAAGTATAAGCCGGATTACACCGCTTTCTGAAAAAAAATTTTGCGTTCACAACTTGAAACAAGCGCCCAAATTCAAAAAATTCGAAAATCTCTAAATTAGCTTATTTTGATAAGTATCATTCTAGAATTTTCATCGCACGGCGGGAAACTCGAGGAAGGCCATACAAAGGTGCTGCCAAAGGCCTGCGGGCACTGTAGTCTCTGTCTCTCGTGCGTGATGGGCTAGCAAGAAGTCTGTTGCGTCGCCACCACTCTCTTGCGCGACCAGGATGAAACCGGGCCGTGCTCAAGCCGGCGGAAGCGAAATACATGTAACATAGGGAAGTGGAATGGGTGGGTGCAAAGAAAAAACAAGCGACTCGAAGTCTTGATGACTATCGAGCGCGAGATGTGAGGGAGACGTGAGGAGCAGAGAAGAAGAAACATGAACTCTATATACTAGAAACATAGCAGGAATGTGGACGGCGACCACAGGTGGACAATGGAAGAAAATGATGTGGAGGTCAAAGCGCGAATTGCGCTTGGTGATCACGTGTCTCATCCAGAGAAAACGGACAAAGGCATTTGTCCGAATCATTAAGCCGGCATCTAGTTATTAGACGGAACTTCGAAGCACGTGACCCTCATGGTGTTCGCGAGGCTGTGACGGACAGTGTGACAAACGCGCTCAGTTCCGCCTGGTGCTTACAGACGATGCTCACAGGGCATTCATCATGCTTATAGCTCACGCCTCATCCACCTGCGACGTTTGTCTAGAGTCCTACACCGAGGATTCCTCCTACCATTCTATTCCGTGTGGCAAGTCGCATTTGCATCATAGGAAGATCTTCGTCTAACCTTTTTAGATTAGGCCATGTCTTTTGTCTGCCATGCCTCGTGTCAACAAATCCAGCCAGATGTCCATTATGTCGTCACGAATTTTCACCTTATACCATGCGAAAGCTCCATCTCACATTGCCAGCGCCACGGGATGCCGCAGCTCGCAATTTCGAGATGAAGCTTGTACAGAGCTCCCCAGACATGACGCTTGCCGAAAGTCTGAGTTTGTTTCAAGAGGTTCAGGATTGGTTGGAGGGAGAATCACAGCAAGAGGTGAACAGCCACTTATTTCTCAGGGAGAGCAAGATATTCACGAAGGACAAGTTTCTCGTCCTGAGAGCTTTTGCAGCGGTGCTATGCGGCTTCCACGAGACCAAGGATAAACTTGTTCAACATCAAGTTCGCTCAGAGCAAAACGAGGCTGAGCTCAAACGGTTACTCGACGAGGCACGCACCATCTCATCCAAGCCGGGTGGCGATGACTATAAGATGTGAGCTTCAAGATGATTTTTCATTTTTCATACTGACTTCAAAGTGTAGCAAAGTGTGTCTCCACTCGTTTCTTCATAGATCGAACTAATTGAGTGGTGTTCAGTATAAAGCTGCCAAGGCGGAGCTCGCTGTTCTCCGTGCCGAGTGTGCTGGTCTCCGCGCCGAAGCTGAAAAACAGCAGCACAGTTATCAAACACATTATGCCCAGATTCAGGCGCAGGCACAGCTCCAAGTCCAAGCTCAGGCTGAAGCACAAGTCGTCTCGCGCCGCACTTCTAATCCCCTTCCAACTCCTCCACGACCGGTGGAGATCCCATTTCTCAAATACATCGAATCTCGCCCATCCTCTCGGTATCACGCTAGTAACAAAGGCAAGGGTAAAGAGTCTTCCGCCCAAGAAACAACCGGCGTTGATTCGATGTCATCTGCCTTTGTCCCAACACTATCAGCATCAATTCCCTCAGGCCATCATGACAATATAGACGGCCGACAAGAAATCACAACTCTCGTGTTCAAGCCTCCGAAGCGAGCACCTGTATGGAACTCGCCGGCTCAATCGTATGCGTCCATCGAAGATCCGACACAGACACCGCCTGAGGGATCCAGCAGTCCTGACTCTTTGCGGCTCGTGTCCAACACTGGTGCCAGCGTTGGAATTGAACCTATCCCTGGTGTTGCAGTGGTGAATGCTGCTCCCCCTCCAGAAGTGGAACAACCTGAATTGCATCAACGCTCCCAACGTCCTACTACTCCACGCCTACGCCCACTTTCCAATGCTAGTATGACTGCTTGGATTGGACCGTCCCATTCCCACCAAAGTAGTTCGAACCGGGCATACTCCCCACAAAAATCCAGGAAGGTATATCGACACGATTCTTACCGGCAATCTCGGGAATTATATCCTCCTACGGCCTCAACTTCCCAGCCAGTGGTGGGTGAAGGGGTTAGGGTTCCACGCCTATCCCCTGTTCTCGATCCACCTCCTACTCCAAGGTTTGTGACGACCATGCGTCGCCCGGCATGGCAGGATGGTGCCGGCACAGCTCGTCGTGCGTCATCCCCCGTGGTGGTAGCAGACAGCTCACTGCCTCTCAGCCACAACTTGTCAGTGGTTACACCCAAGCACATCGAGGGCGATGGCCCTGGTGATATAGACCGACGCACCACTTTCATCCGTTCTTATACTCTGGATAGCCGAGACCAGCAGCGTGCTTTCAAAGCGTCTTTCGCGCCGTCGCTTGATTTCCATCCAGAGCTGCAGATTGATCCCGAGTCACAACTACCAACGCGCAGTGCTTTTCCATTGCCATCGCCTAACAAAATAGCAAGGATTCATTGAGATATTTAAGGCAGCGCGGCTACAGTATCGTGCCGCGCGCTGCAACAGTAAGTGAACTTGGAAGTTCGATGTTAGACAGATCGCGCTCGCGCCTGGACTTGTTTCGCTGTTGCCTTTTATCGTTTGCATGCTGTTTTGTCGATGTATACGTCCGCTCAGTCAGACAGGAACTGATACTTGTCACCGATAATAATACTATTTACCATCGCAGCTGAGCTGATCATTGATGCAGACAATGCTTAACATATTTACTGGTTCAAAGTAAATTTTCGATCAATAGCTGCCATCGTTATATACATGCTAAGCCTCTAGAAGAGCCAGGTACGAAGTAAAACACCGGCGCTATTACGAAGGGAATTAAGCAAGACTCACTTGAAGTCAAATCTACTAGTGCTCAGAATTCAATAGCGTGTTTTGATTTTATCGTGCCTTCGTGCATGGGATGTATGAAGCTGCGGAGCAGGTGTAGGCCGATGGGAGCTATGTCGTTGAGATCATAATATTATCAACACCCCAGATGACACGAACTGCAAGTGAAGTCACACACGTGGACCTGTCCAGTTCATCCCGACTGAGTTGGCGACTGTGTTCTTTCAGCGACTGCTCCAGTTGGTTTATTCGGTGCTCGTAGCTGGCTCTAACGGCCTGCGAGAGACTTGTCCCCTCGTACACACGTGCCATAGACGCGGACAGCTGGCTAAGAAGGGTCTCGATGGTCCTCAGCAATGCATACTGTACAAAGATGTATGCCACATCGTCGAAACTAAGAGACTTTGGAGAAGATTACCTCATTAGGAGACTGTGTCCTAAGAAACATACCGACTCGCTCAGCTAGATTTGCCGCACGCTGCACCGTAAGTCCGTGGCCCTCCAAGGTCTCAGAGACAATACGTTGCTCCAGGTTTCTTAGCTGACGCAAATTGCGTGAATCGGGACCGTCGACTGATTCGCTCGGGCACTTTGAGAAATCGACATGCACCTTGTGGATGGGGCGAACATTAAACGTGAAGTTGCCCAATGAGGTGCGGCACACCGGGCAAATGGCCTGGTTAAGACGGCTTAGGCATTCACGACAGAATATGTGACCTAGCTTCACGTCATTATCCAAATGACATACTGGGTGAGTCTCGTAAGATACTTACCACACGGAATGCACCAGCACTCTCTGTTCGATGAAAACTTTTCGAAACAAACATCACAAGCGGAAGATGGATCTGCAATTAACATAACGTTCAGTGGATGTAGAACGCTGACGTTGTGGCAAGTGGCGAGAGGTCGTCAGGTCAATCTCCGAAACATTGGCGTTCACCGCTAGCAGTCACCTCACAAGTTCTGACACTTTCACATAATATTGCAAAGATGCATGCAGCGCGACCACGGGTCAGGCACAAGCCTGATGCGTGCCACGCGACGACCTATAGTATTTCAGCAATATGGGAGGTACACAGATGAAGGTTCCACATTAATGCATGATTTTTGCGCAATGCCAAACACCTCGGCAATTACAAACGGCGACCACGGCGACCACACTAAAAATAATGAGTCACTGGGCAATCTACTCAAAGGGCACCAGAAGCGACACACCTTCCGCCTTGTGCTGTCAGTGGGCACTGGCGTCACGTCCTCAATACGCCCAATCTTCATTCCCGCGCGTGCAAGTGCCCGCAGTGCACTTTGTGCCCCAGGACCAGGCGTCTTAGTTCCAGTTCCACCAGTAGCACGGAGCTTGATGTGCAGAGCAGTGACGCCAACCTCCTTGCAACGCGCAGCAACATCTTGAGCGGCTAACATAGCAGCGTATGGGGAAGACTCGTCACGATCGGCTTTGACTTTCATTCCACCTGCAGCGTTCCCTCTTTTAGCCCTTGCCAATGATCTAGGCTTGTGTAGCACGCACCTGTGACACGCGAGATAGTCTCCTTTCCACTAAGATCGGTGACATGGACAAACGTGTCATTGAAAGAGGCATAGATGTGTGCAACGCCAAAAACATTCTCTCCCTCAGCAACTTGGGGACCGAGCTGAACAGCAGCATCTTCCTTAGGGGCCTTGGCTTTCTTGGGGGGCTGTCGGTGTCATCCAAACAAACACCATTGAATCCATCGAAAGCAGGAGCATTGAACAAACGACAGAGGTTTTAGCATATCAATAACACGCATGGAAAAGTTTCTCCATCAATGAACACTTACCATTGCGAGTAGCGAGAACAACGAAACCTTTTGAAGAGTGAGGACGATGCCACTTATGTAACGGCCTTTCAGTGGGACCGGAGCAATCCAGGTCCCCGGTTCAAACTCAGGGCGGGCTACGAAAGTCACACTGTTCATAACAGCTCAATCTCTAGCATTCACTTTGGACTAAAAAACCTTGTTGAAATCATAATTGCAATCTAGCGCAGGAGCCACGGTAGACATTGGATGGACATTGGCTTCACCAACGGGATTCGCGAACGAGTAGCGTGCTCGCCTTTACTTCTTGCCAACTCGACTTGTGGTCTCGTCGATATATACGAGCTGCTTTATCCATAGGTAACTCTGGCTTTGACAACGATCTATTGCATGCATGCTCGTCGTATCACCAACCCGTCTTGCCATTAAATTTCTTGAATTCACGGTGCGTCGAGTAAACAGTCTCGTCTACTGAAAATTAATATACGGCAACTTAACGTCATCGTGCAGCGAGGGCATCAGTTAAGTGAATAGTACGTGTATAGGGCTGGACGGACTGTATGGCGTCCTCCGGAGCTTTCAGACTAAAGTGTTTCGTGGCTGTCCGAGTAAACAATGACAATAAACAGTGGCCCGGTCTTCAACGAGTTCCCGAGATCATTGGGTTGGATATTATCACCGCTACGACTTTCCCAAAGGTAGGCTGTCAGTGAAGTACAATCGTATCATGACGAGCACTATCACTGCACATCTCTAGACTTGTCCATACGTTTCCACCATATTCCCAATGGATCAAGGATACGGTAAGCCTAAATCCATCCTGCCAAGAATTCCATGAACAGGAAAAGCGCGAGACCTACCTGGAACGCGTCGTGGTCACATGCAACATAAACATTATATGTTAAAAGGTTATGCATAAAGCACGGCAGTGACATCATTACTATAATTACTGTAAAAGAACAAACTACAAAGCAAATCCAAATACATGCAGGGGTTGATAATGGCAGGAAATAGAGCGAGCAATCAAGAAATAGCACTGCCTCTATATTTCAATAAGGCCCCAAAATAAAATAAAATTCTGTCCTTTGCCGTGTCCGTATCAAGGGGGGGCTGCTATCGGAGTTGTAGCAACATTGCTACCTTCTCCTACGGGCTGAAGCTGCACGAGGGCGGCAGCCTTTGGCCCACTGGTGACCGCTAGCATACTACAGTAATCATCAGCTCCGCCCAACTTCTGTACAACATCTCACAGTAACTCACTTTGCAATGGCCCCGTGGTCTACAGGCGGAGAGGCTCCTGTGCCAATAATTGTCTTGTGTGCGAAACTTGGGACGCCGGCATCCGTAAGTATGAAGAGAAAGGCCGGTCCGGGGGGGTATATTGTTGCGTTTGGAGGGGCCTGGATAGTGAGGCTACTGTGATTGCTAGAAAGCGTCGCATTAAGCTCAACAAGGCGCTGATTCATCTGCACGCCGTGAGTCGAAAAGCCAAAGTCCATCAGCGACACTAAAAGGTAAGTGACATGTTAGTCGGGAGATGCACATTATAATGATGTGAACGTACCCCTGGCAGTCGCAGATGAAGGAAGTGTAATTGGTATTGTGAAATTCGTACCATAGTCAATTGTGCTTGGTAAGCCAGAGTACGTGGGCCGAGTTTGATTTAGATAGGATGGCGAAAGCCATTCAACTCTATACTCTGTGGCATATTTTACCGTAGTAACATCAACGTTTGGGTTTGATCCTGCCAACATTATTGTGCCGTTTGGGGTCAGAGTCGCTGCAGAGTGGTACATTCGGGCGATGTTTGACGTCGGAAGATCTGTCTGCGAAAATCGACTTCCGGCAGGGGCGTTCGGGTCATAGTAGAAGCCCTGAAACGCTGGATTATCCGCATTGGACTGCCCAACCACATCTTTGAACTGGTTTTACACTTAATACCTGCGATAATAGCGAAGGGATTTGACGCACATTTCCGTACCCAGCCGCACCACTATGGGCACCATTGACAAATAAGACCCGCCCATCTGGAAGCAGGATGGCGTTTGGCATAACTCTGGTAGAGGGCATGGTTTCAACCTGCCAGCCCGCAGCAATGCCAGCTGCGTTCAGTACCATACGGACACACTGGCTTGTGGCCGGAGATTGCGTTGAAGACGACGAAGTTGAATTGTCGGGAAGAGTGGATCCACCGCAAATGAGAACCTCTGGGGTGTAGCCGTTTGCCGGTGACAAGGGAAGAAGAACTGCACCAGCCGAGAACGGTGAACTGGGGATGATAAATCTACTTGGCATACAACCATCAATCACTTGTGAAGAGCTCACGTTACACGAACTCCGTTCGGTATATTAGGGAGCCTTGTTTCGAGGTTTGTTCTCCAGTTGAATATCATAGATTGTGTGTTCGCAACAATAAACAAGGTTCCGTCGGGCAGTCCAAATACGAGGGGAAATTGGTTTGCGTTGAGTGTATCTTTCAAAAACTATAGAGTGTCAGCGGCGTGAGGTGACGCTTCACACACAGGGATGTGATTACCTGGCTAGATATTTGTGTGCCATTATGGCCATTAATGTTCTTCGGAGGAAAAAACTCATAGGTGGGATTGTTGAGGCTTGCAGTGTTCGTGAAACTGTGCCAGAAATGTACATAAGTTAATTGGTATATTGAATTTACAGTCGTGTCCTTACCCGCCTCCAAACTGACCACCAAAAATTATGACAGATCCATCGTCCAATCTCGAAGCAGCTGGATACCATCGGGATGAAGTGAGGCGAACGCGTGTTGGGCTCTCGAATACATCACAGTTTCCGGTGTCACAGGGCGTAAATAGTCGAATAGCCTGCAGCCCGCTGACGTCACCTAAACGTGGACACCAAAAGAAAATATTTATTAAATAATGGGGGCTCGGAAACAACGAGTTTCACACCTGTCAAGACAACTGGGTTTCCTCCTGAAGAAACCTCGTTACAACCCGCACAATGCATTGCTAACTATAGACTTGCCTGTGTCCACGAGGGTTCCATTCGACAGGAAGGAACCTGGAACAATAAATCTTCAGACTCATATTCCGCAAGACCTCCAAACATCCTACCAGCAGCACAGAAGGAATTGCTTAGAGGGTTGAGAGCTCGCACGGCATCCGTGGTGATGTCATACTCCGCGGCCCAAGCCAATGTGCCGTTAAAGCCAACCAGCGGATTATGCTCAACCTGCAACGCCGTTTCAGACTATGGGGGCTAGCCGGAAAGAGCTTAGCTCCACGTGCCTTGTCGTAAATGATTACTTTCGTCTCTGATACGAGGGCAAGCTGCATGGCGGCTACCCCAGTAGTCCTGCATGTGGATCTCATGTCAGAACCCAAAACTACCTGGCTGGAAGGTGATATCTACCCATGCTGCGACAGAGACCAAGGGCCTGACACAAACGTACTTGTGTTTAGGCTGGTTCCTGTCGCGACGGCGAATACTGTGGAGAGTAGGGATGTTAAAAGTGTAGAGCGAAGGAATGAGCTCATAATAAGGCTCGGGTCGAGGGGAAATGACCTGGCTCTGGACGAGTACTGCTGTGTCCTATTATACCGTAACGTGATGGGAAGTCTGTAGGGTGCCAAAGATTGAACTGCTGTGTGAATCAATTAACATGTGTATGCCTGACCACTTTGGGTGGGCCCGAGCACCCGAGCCCGGACTGCGAAGCTGGCTTGGATCCACCGTGCCTCAACTTAGGTGACATCGACCCACACAGTTTACAATAGCACATTGAATGCCATATTCGGGACTTTTGTGATCATGTTACAAGAATCGGCGAGGATCCTGACCGCAACATAGACTATATTTAGCAAGAACTGCTGCAGGATTAATAGAATACCTGATGTTCGCGTACCTCTACTGATGATAGATTCGGGCTACATATTGTGGGATCTGTCAGCCACTAGTGTCAGTAACTTTGTAGTGGAATTCGGATCACCGCCGGCAAGAGAGAGAGAAGAACCGTCAGAGGCGTCAGAGGCACCACAGTCTGGCCTTCGCTTGGAAGGGTAATGTCAGTCAGTTTCTTGTCAGTCCAGACGCCTCTGGAACCACTGGTGGGGGTTCCCCGTGACCCGCTACACACAAGGGGGTTTTACAGAGATTCTGCTTCGATACGCCGCGTATTGAAATGCTAGGAACATGTAGAGATGTCCTGACAGCCATACAGAAACGCTACTCGGCCGGAACAATATTCACAGGAGCCGGCAAAGGAGGAAGGGTGTTGACATGATGTGGCTTTGCATACCACGTCGTGAAAACGCGCACTTCCAGGCAGTTATAAGGGTAGCTTAGAACTCAGCTAGTTTGGAGACGCAAAAGGTAAAGGTCACATGTACATATATTCAATACAACTCGGTGTGAGTTGACTTTTACGGGAAGCTATCTTTCTGTTACATAACTCCCTTGATGTTCGGTCCTGTAGTTTCACTTCGCCAAAGTGAGGCGTGCCATCACTAGATGCCATCTAGACATGCCACCGAGGACCCTTGCTCCTCGTGGTACTGACCCCGCTAACCGGTATAATCAGACCACGTCAGTGCAGGGTCAATAGCTGGCAGATCGATATTCACGGCCTCACACGGCTGTCGAGTCTAGCTAAGTAACCTCTTGCCTCCCCTTGCACGCTGACTCGCATGCAGCCTCGTTCGTGTATTCAAATTCGAAGGTAGAGAAGGGCCTTTTTGGCCTTTCCTGCCGATATAGTAGAATGGAAATCTTACTGTAATGAGTATATTAATCTGCCCGGGCAATATATTTGAGATACTCAGACGCTTCAATGCATACTCTTCATGGCGAGATAGTAAAATAATATGTATATTCCACGGCCATTGGGTGGAAGGAAATGGCATAAGCTAAAGCCAGCTCCAATTAGTCTGTAAGAAATAAAGCAGATGTTATATACACTGTAAGTATTACACATGCAAGTGTCTCAGCAAGCTGACTCATCGAGATTCGAAGGACGGTGAATGTATAGGTGAGAGTCCAAATTTTGTTCAACCGCCTGGCAGAGTTATTAATAAAAAATAGGCACTGCATCACTACTATACCGGCGCAATACTGTATCATCACTGCGCCGAGTTGAATCTGGGTTGAACTCTGGTGCCTGTAGAACCCCAAATATTAGCCTGCGCAGCCGTATTAGGTGGCTCGGGTCGACCTGCTTGACGCACCGCCCTTAACTAATTTCAGCGAGACTTCGGGCATTGGAGGTGAGTACTAAGTACATGTCATGTAAATCCTAGAACTGATGCGAGTCATCTTACAGCACTCGTGGCGGCCTGCGCAAAGATTTCATTTTACAATGATAACATTTCGGATATGCACGAGTACGTACTCGAGAACTCGTCTCATTCCGTGGATGTCAAACCAAGAACCCCGGATAGCGAGCCCTTCAATCCTTGAGGTGGACGGCTGGACCGCCGGCCATCGCCTCCAACGCTATTTTATGAATGGTCTGATAGCGTCTGATCTATTAAACCCGCAGACTCACGCAGAGTTTCTAGTGTCGGTCAACGGAGCGTCTTTGGGGTCTTACACCAAATATGTTGATAAGTCCAGAATTTGAACTCGGGCGGACGCGCGGAGTAGTTAACTTGCATGCACACACAGCGGAATCGACTGCGCGGAGAGCTTTGGTATATAGATGTCAAGATATCAATGTCTTCCGCTGATCAGAAGTCTTCATACTTTGCACATCAGGACGAGCCTAGGCATGGTAAATTGAGCACTTGAAATAAGCGAAATAGCACGCAATTCAGGTGCGTTTGCGAGTAGAATCAGAGCTTCATTGAATGGCCACGACTCCTCAGACAGAACAAGAAACAATGTTGCTGTATAGAAGAACCACTGGTACTGTATATATTAATTCCGGTATGGCGCCGGAGGAAATTCCATAGAATAGATCTGCAGCCTAGCCCACAAACACAGTCTTCACACATCTAGGCCTATAGAGCAAATTAAGGATTCTGGACCAACACAATCGTTAGAAATGAAGGCACGAAAACGGGTCAACATGTTTTTTTTTAGAGAGGTTGGGTATATGGCACACATCATTAAATTGTCCACCTTAGGGTGGTGTCAGCGTAAAGATATTGTTGAAATGCGAGTGACAGAATTGTCCCTTTGGGGTCTGGCTGGCTATGTCAGCTTTTAATCCATTCCTTCTTCTAAATTGTAATCCGCGGAAAGAGCAAGGGGGGAGAAAGATAGATCCGAGTATATAAAAGAAATGTGATGCACGGAATCGCATACAATCCTAACCCAGAAAAAATCAAATCGCACACCAGTGCGGAAAACTGACATGAGATGAGGCGACTTAGGAAGAAAAGGGCACGGACTATATGTGGGTGACGGTAAGTCATGGCATGACGATGACGTAACGGGCCGATCTGTGAGCTGAGAAGAAAGGGTGATTGGAGAGACGGAAGTTGATAAATAATCCAGCATGTTCAGATAGCAACAGGCGGCAGCTGAAAAGGAGGCATCCAACTAGGGTGCGACGAAGAATTGGAAAGTGCCCTATCAGCCGAGGACGTTCCATATGAGAATCGGTCAACCGAAGGAAGAGAAAATTGCTGCTCGCTGCTAACAGACTCATTGTCCGAGGCCGGGATCCAGCGTTCAGGGGGTTTTTCGTCTTCAGGTGGGAAAGTGGACCAAGACGAGATAGAGCGCGGCTTCACTGGCGACGCATTGAACCGCATTGCGGATGCCATTGTATTCGACGTTGGAGCACTACCCACGATCAACCCCCCGCTGCTACCGAGCATATTTGAAGCGGTCGGCGTAGTACTGGACGGACGCGAGAAATAGGAGCGTTGAATCTGCTGTGGGATAGGCATCGACACCGAGCGGGCAGTGTTTGAGCGAGAGAGGGGAGTAGGCGACGAAGAGTTGCGAGGCGGGATGCCTACTGCGAGAGAACGTACACCACTATTGCCTGGAACAGCGGTGGTAAGCTTCAGACGATTCACCTCTGAACGAAGCTCTTGGCACTCTCGGACTTTCTGAGTGTACAACGAACGCTGTCATGGAAACTGAGCAATGTCAAGGAGGAATTGACATCCATAACCACTCACATGCCTGTCGCAGGGTAAGAAACAAGACGCCGCGACAGGGTATAGACTCACCTGCGCAGCTCCCCCTCGAGCTGGTCCTTGATTAGCGTCGCGGTGTCTAACCGTTCCTTTAGATTGGTTTCGACGCCTTTAGCCACCCTGCTCGCCTCCGAATATGCAGCACAGTTTAGCAGAATGGCTCTTAGAAGCATGGCACTAAGTTCCAGGGACGCATGCTGTAGCATCACACGCATATTAGTGCTAAGATCCCGATTCTGGCGCTGTTTAGTCACCTGTGTAGCCGACGTTCGCTTCACTTCGGATGCCAGCCACTGCTGGATCTCTTTATGTAGTTCAGATACTTCTTCGAAGGAGCACTTGCTGGCAGCTGCTCGGGCTACCTTTTCTTCAAGCCGCTTCGCTTCCGATGGGTCTGGCAAATCACTCCCCTCTTCTTCTTCGTCATCAGGTTCGAGCTCCTTCGCTGGGTTTCGGGGAGTCTTCAGATCAACACGGATCTTGCGCACGGTATCCTTTGTAAAAGGTTCCCGGCAGAATGGACACGCTGGCGTTTGTCTCGGTGACCAAGTCTTCTCGCATATTGCATCCACACAGTTGGAGCAGAATATGTGACCTATGCCAATTGCATATTAATACTAGCTCTCGACAGTACAACCTGCTGAAAATTTTGCTCTGGACATGTTACTTACCGCAATCGATACATTCCGGGAGAGAGGAAAAGCTCTCACAACAAACGTCGCAATGAGAAGACGGGTCGAGAGTAAGCATCGACGACGAGTAACGACGAGTACAGCAAGTCGCAGATGGGAGGAGCGATAGGACAATGACTAGGGATATTGAAACTCCGTCAGGGTGACCACACCAGCTCAAGTCGGTTAAGAGCAGTCTGTCGGCCCGCTTCCTACTTGCTCTGCTTCATCTTGACCTCGCCTTTTCATTGCGGATCTAGGGATACGTAAATGTAGTCAAAAAAGCACTCTACAGAGCACCAACATTGATGGGAACTTTTATTGGCACACCACCTCGTCTCTCCAAGGGACTCCTTGACCTGGGAGCTATCATCAACGCTCCGAAACTCAGTGGTGCTGTGCTGTTAAAACGTAACTTACTATGAAAATTACTTCAGCCCTGCACGTCGAACGGTGGAAATTCACAGAGAGTGGGACGGCTCGCAACCTCATGGTCGCTGCGTGGCTAAGTATGTCCTAGGGAAGCTTCTTGAAACGAGGCTTAAGTCTCTCCTGCAGCGCCCATACGCGAGAATCTATATATGTCGGAGTTCAGAGACATTCCCTTAGAGAGACTTTCACGGGAATCCCGGAACTTTCTAATCTTATAACTAAGGCTACTTCGGCGCCCCTCCGTCCCATGTAAGAGACATTTCTACTCAAGTGCCCGGAGAGTCTATGAAGGTCTATGAGTACCGTTCCTTCGCACACGACCGATGCAAGACCTTCTGGAAAGCATTTCAATGGTATTTCCCTTTTCTTATGGCTGTCAACGTTTCATGGTATGCGATTGCTTTCACTTCTTCGTATGGAAGTTACCAGGTCTCGTATGTATCTATTTATGTTCTCTTGCAGATCCGTATCAGAGATATTAACCCTCCCCCTCTACGCGATGTGGTCGAACATTGCGCATTTGATTTCGGTTTCGTTCTTTCTACTAGCTGTGGCCACTTGCATACGTGCGTTGACTATCCATTGCCTTTTTTCGTTTAATGGCTCTGACATTGGTCTTGTTCTTGCACTGCGTGCTACAATGCTTTGCTTGCAAGGCTTCCTAACGTGGTCGTAATATATTCTGACACAGCTGTGACGGGCAGCTCACGCCTCCCGCCGACCCTTTGCAATGCTGGAAGTACGTTTTAAGCCACCATTTATGAATACAGACAGGCTTTCATTGGGGGAGCTTACAACTGGCACAGAGACGGTTAAGGATTCTATGGTGTTACAAACGGCTGGAAGTACGACGTATCATTCGCCTCCTGTCTCCTACTTTGTGGCATGAGGATGAGAGGGCTATTGGGAGATGAAATGAGGTTTTCACGACGTCCAGTGCTGCTTATTTATGCTTACCGCGGAGGTAAGTCCCAACACTCCTGCAATTGCATTAAATTCGGCCTGAGATGGGGTTGCTGCACCAGTACAGACTAAAAGCACGTCCCATTAGGAGCAAGGTCGTCACAGTGCCAACCCTTCAGACTTACTATTGCTGACCTGTTGCTCAGTGCTTCCGATCTTGGCAGCAATTTGTGCGTAGGATAAGCCTGCATTGCTGCATGTCAGACGCGGTTCCAGGGTATTGATGTAACGTTGAAAGGCACGAACCTTTGGCGGCCTGCGCATTAGCGAGGGCCTATATATGAAGAGCGACCATTAAATTCATGATGACATATTAGGTATAGCAGACTTACAGAGCATTGGCCAGGCATTGCGAGTGTTAAGTGAGTTAAGCGGGAAGGTTACACAAAGGAATAATCAACCTTTGTCGAACGGCTGGACAATTGCGCGATTATATACAAATTGGAGCCTGAGAATACGATGGGTCCGGAAGCACGAATTAATCATGATGGCGTCGCTACTACAATAAGGGATAGGACATGTGACAATAAGCCCGAGCGTCAACCTATCTTCTGGCCCATATCTGGCCCATCTGACAAGTCCTACGGCACTGATACTAATTTTGGTCTGATACTATCTTACATGCGCTTTTATAGATGTCCAGATGACCTCCCTTCTTGTCCCGCGAGTTTCCGCTGCGATCATCGGTATCATGTACATACTGGACTTATAACACTTATAGCTCAAATACTAGCAAAGTACTGTATTAATATATTATGTTATCTATCTAGGAAAGTAGCCCTTTACGCGGTTTTTTTTTTTATAGTCGATCGAGCTACCGCAGGAAGTACGATAATGCCAATAAGCTGTATGATCTGTGTCAATGAGTGCTTTAGTTACCGACGCTCAGGCCGTCTCAATTAAGAGTCATTTATTCATTGCCAGCACATCACGGGAGAATGCGACGGTTTACTAAGTGAGGCCTGTTAGCTGAATAGGAGTCGCCAAGGAACGTAAACAACAACTGGCGTAATTGGACTCCTAGGCCTGAGGCCTGATCCCTTGCTGTACACTGGCCCGAATTAAGTGCCCATCGACTGGGGAAAGAGGCGGCTTCTTGACGAGCTCGGTATCGCCCCGTTCGAACTTTAGTGGATGATCTTATACAGCGGTAATAGGACTGGACTCTAAGAGTCATATGAGTCATATATGCGCTTCAAGTCCCTCGACAAACCTATTATCCACGCTAACGGCTTAGCATGATGCAGATGACCGCTGCATGAATTGAACCCAGTGGCAAAGGCGCGCGATAGTAATAAACTACCCGAGTCTCAGCAGGGCGGGCAGCCTAATTTCTTGGTAGATTCTCAGAAATATGCCCTGAGTGGGCTGTAGCTCATTGCCCGTCTTGCAGCGTTTGCTGCATTCGAACCCCCAAGTACCACACCCTCCGAAGACGTTAATTCTGTTACCGGTAGCACCCAGTATCCGAATTCCCTTGAGAGCTCAATGACAGGTGGCTGCGCAGGGAGTAGTTGTATGATAGCTTGCGATCTGTGACAGGGGAAGGGTCAAGTAATACGCACAAGAAGCGATTGTGGCCAGTACGCTTGATATGATGTGGTGCTTGAAACCACGTACTTCACAATTAACCTCGTCTTCTGTCACTGACAGCGAACATCAGCTCGGTATCATGAAAGC
>QFFB01016609.1:0-20654 GCA_003316465.1 Ramaria cf. rubripermanens
CACAGTGACCAGTTAGATCCATCTGTTGCTAGCCTCTCCACAGTGAGGAGCTTGTCTGATTGCCTGGCGGGGCCCATAACCATTGAAGGGATTATGAGCAACTTTAAGCAGTAAGTTCAGAAAATTTGAGAAAGCTAAATAAATTAACTACAAGGTAATTAGTACAGAAAATATGGAGAAATTATAGTAGGCTCACCTCCTCAGTGACTGTCAAGCACTGAGGAGGAAGGGTCTATGCGAGTATATGTCTTACCCGCATATACTGCCCAACTGGCGCTCAAGCACTCATACTCATTCAGTGACCGAGTTATTGGTTTGAGCTGAACTATTAGTACACATGACATATTGATATAGAAAATCAGTAGATCTCGCAAATCAAGTGAGATAAAAATACAGAAAAATTTCAGAAAAATCATTTGAACCTTTCTTGAGCATCCTATCAAGAAACATCCTCCAAAAAAAGGTCTTGCTATATATTATGCTTGATTTTGAGGGTATGATGCATATATGCACCCAACACCTCTAACTCATCATCATACCTTGAAACTCCCTTTGCTCAACCAACACTCCATCTTAACGCTGAAGCCCCTGAGCCAAACTATCAGTATACCATCAACATCACTGCCAATCCCCATATTATGTCATCTTTGATCAATCAACACACATGTCATACTTAGTGCCATGTCCATGACAAAAAGAATAAAAACATCAACTTGAGCCTTTTTCCTTTTATCAAAAATTAGAAATACATAAAATAATCTTAAAAATCCCATCATGAACTCAGCCATATTCATCAATTATTTCACTACAAGTACATGTAATTAGCCTCACTTTTCTACCCCACTCCATGCTCTCTCTTTCTATTCTATTCACTAAAGATTCACTAACAGGAATGATACCTATTAGCCTGCACACAATGGTCCTTCTAGGAGGGTATTCATAAAGTCTATGTACTACAAGGTAAGAGCATATATAGCACATATTATAAAACTACTATTTCTAATATATATGAATGTTGTAATACTATAGTTATGACACAATCCTGATTAGCATACAAGTTCTGTATGAACACATACATCTCAGATGAAATGATATATTAGATTATTATATAAAGAGTTATAATGGTATAGACAGTTAGGATATACAGAAGAAGTATATGGTACATATGACAAAGATATGAACAAGATGATATGTATGATAGATTCTAGTACTAATTGTGTAAGAAGATTAGTATAAGATATAATCAAAGATATTAGAAATATGAATATACAGGAATGGATATGGTGTAGCAGCAGCCAATTAGGTTTGAGTTTTTAGGGTTAGGGTTAGGGTTAGGTATATCCTATAAATTCCAATATACTCTTTAGTACCCCCTCTAATATCTATTTCTCTTTATCTAATAATATAAAAGTATAACAGAAATATATATATCTCTTAAAAAGATTTGACCACCCTCCCTACATGAACAGTCTATAATAAAGTCATTTGTGGCAAAGAGACTAGTACTGTGGTTTAACTGTGAGAGGGAATGACTCATATAACTTGACTTCTTGACTTCTTGATAAGAACACATGTGACTGTAACATGTGACAAAGGCTGTGTCCTGTGACAAGGCCTCAACTTGGTGCCCTAAACTTGGCACTTGACTTGGACATAGACTTACAGCTGTTTCAGGTACTGAAGGTGGAGTTTGAAATTTGCTAGAATACTTCCAAAAATAAAAAATTGCCATAGCAGAACTGAAACTGCAGATTAAAGGCTGAAAAATATGAGAGATTAACCTATAAATAAGTAGCTACAAATTTATACAATTTTTGTACAGTAAGATTCAATATATACAAAATATGTCAGTTGAAGTAAATAAGCTCTGGAACATGCAAATCTCCATGTATGCTCTTAGTAGCACAGATATAGCTTGCTATATATACCAAAAACAATAACTACTACTTATATTGAATTTTATTACCCCCATAATATCTCTGGGGGGTGAACTTTTATTCTCTCTGGACCCTGCAGGAAGCTATAATAAAGGGGAATCAGGGATTACAAGTATTATTTCATGTATCTACTTTATATAAAAAGAGGTATGTGCAGCATCAAATGCATACATAGATATTTACAAATTCCAGATCCCATTTAATTCAACTGACATATTTGTATACACTGAGTTTTACTCTACAAAAATCATATACATTTGTAGCTACATATTTGGAGGTTAATCTCACAAATTTTCAGCTCTTAATCTGCAGTTGTAGTTATGCTATGGTAATTTTTGTTTTCAGAAGTATTCTAGAAAATTTCAAACTCTGCCTTCAGTACCCAAGACAGCTGTAAGACTTGAGAGATAAACTGAACCTGACTTGAATTTGTACAGAGAGACTGAGCATTCATATACATATCCCAAAGTTACAATGATATGATACACTATGATGGGTTAAGTATGACAATGAGCTAGTCTGACTAATGGGAAGAATGCAAAACACAAAAAGGGAAACAAAGGGGGAAATTACACTAGCAAAAATAAGCAAGAATGTGTCAAATAGGGGTAAGGTATGAAGAATTTGTAATAAAATTTCCAAAAATAGAACATCAATGTGAAACAATGAGACAAAACTAACTAGAATAGAACAGGGGTAAGTCATTCAGGGGTAAGTCATTCAGGGGTGAAGTGAGTCATAAGAGAACAATAGGAATGTCCACCAATCACAATCAGATGCTTTGTCCCTATCTTCTCTTGTGCAAGTCAGAAGATAAGTCAGTCCAATTGAATCATGAAGAAGGATGACAAATCAATAACAAAAATAGCTCCTAAATTTCTCCTTGATCCACACCCATAATAGAATGCAAGGGGGAGAGAGTCAAATATGGTCTTGGGGAACTCTGTGATGAAGATTGAGATGGATTGATATGGGAGAATTTATTGAGTATGGAGCTCAGAATTCTGCCTCATACTCCTCTTTTCCTACATCATTATGAGAAACCTTGCCCATATATTCAAGAAACATAATGGCTGCATCTCTTCTCAGAAAATCACAGAATCTCCAATGGCATATGATTTTTAAGAATAGGGATGGCTTTTCTTCATCAATGGCCATGCTATTTTGGGGAGCTGAGGATAAAGAATATTTTTTAGCTTGGCATGTCTCCAAATGTCTTCAGAATCAGTGATATTCATGACAATGTAAGGGATTTCAGAGACTCAATGGTATGGAGGGGAATAGAATTTCAAGTTGTGTTTAATAGATGGCATGGTGATAAGTGTGAACTGATAATATCAATGGAGTAGGGCTGTGTGGTCTGGCTGAGTTGCACTGAGAGGATAGTGAAGGCTGAGGGGATGTAGATCTGTGTGAAGCTTTGAGTTTTTGAAGACACATGCAGAGTTCAAAGCTTTTGTATGTGTCATTCAATTTTTCTTCAATGCTCAGCTGAATCTAGCAAGGCCTTGGCAGAATGGGACACCATCAGTATGTTCAAGAGCAAGCTATCTTAGCTTGACCCTATTTCAGTAACTTCCTTAGAGATCACAGATCCCTCAACACCAGCTTAACAACCAAGCCCCAGTCATTCACAAAACACTGATCAGATGCTCCTATCATGTGATGGTACTGGCACAATCCATACAATCTTCTGCCTCTCACTCAGCACTGCCTAGCATAACAACTGTCACTGAGAGACAGCATGCTGACAATGATTCTGCAACTGTACATTGCTCTCCCATATTGCCAAGATGGTCATCAATCAATAGCCCTGACTCACCTGTTTGTTCAACCACAGGACAAACTATTTCACATCTAGCACTGCCCATATTAGCTTCTGTGATTTATGCCTCTCAGACAGTGTTGAACCCCATACTGAGCATCCCACCATCATCAGCACCACCTGGAAAAGGCTGGAACTTGATGTCCCTCATATTCCTTAACCCCTTTATGTCCTAACATTCAATAGTTATGAATGGGGGTAAACCTTCCAGTCCTCAAGAATACTCCCAAGTGTGTTCTCCCATGTCATCACTACTCTCATTTAAGGGCTAGAACCTTATCAATCCCACCCTTCTGTCCAACAGCATGAACACCATAGCAGCCTCATGTTAAGCTGATGGTTGAAATGGATCTCCTAGAGGTCCTGGAGCCTTTCTGAGACTTCTGGTGTTTCCAGTCATGTGGAACTTCAGCTTCAACTTATATGTTATGTCACTCCCATAGCCCTGTTCTGTGATTTTGAAAACATGGACAAGAGGTCATATGATGTACAGAAATAGTTTCCAGGTCTGTGGAATGTACCTGTAAAGCATACAGTGTACAGTGGAACCCCCTCCCAATTCCAAGTCTGTTCTGAACCTTTCTGGATCCCAGCTCTAAGTTCCTTGATTCAGAAAGTTCAGAACTGTGTCAGGGATTAGTCACACCTTGTATCTTTCTAGGAAAAATCAACTGGTAAGTAGGCTCACTTCTAGATGGTCTGGCTGCCAGGACTAATGGTGATGTTGATTGGTATGTATATAGTAGCTTCACTGGTAGAGAGAATCCTTAGCCTTTTCTCCTTGAATTTTCCCTCTACCAGGGTTGCATAATATTCCACTCTCCCACAGGGTTGCCCTTACATATGGCTTGTGCCAGAAAGATGTGTGACTCACTGTAAGCTGGATCTTAAATGCAAGTAATGTGTGGGTTATGTTGATATCAGAAGTGATTTACAAGGGAGCTATCTTCCACACAGAGCTAACATTATGTCTCCAGAATAGCTTATGGACATATTGACTACCAGCTCTCTGGAAACCCTCAATTTTCATAATGCTAGGACTCTAAGTTCTTATAGGCAACCCTGGAACCTTAGGTTTCTGCAGAGCTTCCTCAACCAAAAGTTCTACATATATTCAGCATGGGTTTCCATGAGTGGTAATCTGACTCTTTGCACTGTCTTACTGTTTTTTGAGAGAATGATTTTAAATAAATGCTCAATAATAAATCAATTTCTCTATGCCCCATCAGCATAGCATTGGGTAGTGGGCATATGCCAATGATGCAATGTACTACATAATGCAGGGATCAGTGATTGGCCTCAGTGATGAATCAGGAGTTTGGCTCAGTGATGCTAGTAATAGACAAATATGTCATTTGAGTGATCTTGAGTTGAAATAATGTTCAGTTTCAAAGATATAGAGTAGTAGTGATAGTTGAATTATTACTATAATGTTGAAGCTGCCAGAAACAGCAAGTAGAGCTCAGAAACAATTTCTTTAATGTTAATAAATATATACTGGATGGGTGCAAGATAAAAGTTCTGGCTAATATTTTAGTTGTGTTTTCATGTAGGAACTACAGGCATATTTATACTAAAAATATTCTAAATATATCTGCAAAGGAAAGTAGGGGAGGTGGGAATGAAAAGCAGGCATGGTAGAGCAAATAGTCCCCTGCTCATGATGAAACATCAGATGGATAGGGATACTAGCTTGGATGTTGGAGACAAAGCTTCTTGACTGAATGGCAATGGTAATTAGTGAATGGAGGATAGGAGAGATTAAAACAAAAAAGAATCTTATGAAAAACATTTGATATGAATCATTAATTTCCTGCCCTGTCTCATGAGCAGTCAATTGAGTGAGTACATGTAATACCTGTTACATCTGTGCATTCCACACTTCTGGTTCTACCTTCTGCACCTTTGTTTCCATTACTACTATGCCTTTACTCAGCTCTCCAATCTCCATGCAGCCCCTCCATTATTAATGGTACCTTGTTCCTTGTGGAATGTCTGTGTCTCCTTACTGATGGATGAAGGGAACCTTTTTATATATCATGCTTACATCCCTCTCCTATGTTATGATCCCCAACTCTGTTTGTGATCCATATTGTGTACCTCTTCCACTCTGACTCAGAACTCATTACTCCTACCTACTTACATGTACCCTCTAGTATATAAGCCCCTGTATTTGTACTAGTTACCTTAGTTTGGATATCAACTACACTTTGTGTTAAACCTTGTCCATCGTGTTCTTAGTACACTTCAGTCATCACTTCTGCATGTACTGTGGAACTGTGCTATGTTACCTTGTGACTCCATTCTGAAGTCTTGGGACCCTGTGATTGTTCAAGAGGTGCAGCATATAAGCTGAAGCTGAAGTCCCTTCTGATCCATCTTCTGTCTCCTGTATTTTGTCTTCTGGTTTATATGTACATAACAATACCTCACACCCTTTGATGTCTGTGGATTCCAATGACCCTGTGCAGCAGTCTATATGCTGCAACAATTTATTTATGCCCTTCCAAAGGCATGGCACCTACACTTGTGTAGGAATGATGATGAGGTAATCAACCTGTGTGTGGGGTAATCATATGGGTGATCTGAAACACAATCCATTCTCAATCTCATGACATAGTAGGTGTCAAAGGGCTGGGAAGCATGATTTAGCAGTGTCCAAGCTGCTACAGATTTTTATCTCTTAGATAAAATCCAACAAATTATCCAAATGATTTGTTAGTCTTCTGGGACTAAGCATGGGGTAGTAGATACATCATTATTTTCATATATTCTTTATCACAACCTACTGCTCTCTGATGCAGCCCTATATAATGTAGACACATAAAAGGGTTCATACTTCGGAAATACCGTACGGCGTGAGCCTACCCAGTCTATTTCAAGGTGGGACGAAGCCATTAAGGAATAGACAGGCCCATTGCTGTTGTGTAAGTGTAAACAGTTACAGTAAATAGTTATACAAACTCTACATACATGCTACAGCGAAGACACTATTATAGATGATAAAGGGGGATGAGATATGGGCTACCCTGCGATACCAGGTACCAGGGAAGGAATTGCGATGATACCCCACTACACTCAACAGCTAATTCGATCGCTTCGTCTTGTCATGAACACCCATGCATGATGCTCACAGCGATTTTCCTGATGCTTCCTGAAGAATAAGTCTCTGGGCCGTGGTCGATCGGGGGAATATCGTGCATTCGAATGGCATGGGCGGGCTGAAAGTTCATAAATATATCTAATATTTGCGGAGACTTGATTCACGCACGATATAAATCCAGGTTCGAAGGCGGACTGTGCAGGAATGACCTGGCCGCTGCTGTCTCTTGAAGGGGTGATATTAAAGACACTCAAAATCGAAGCCACAGCGATATATATCGTGTTTTGGGCGAAGTATCGACCAGGGCATACTCTATCCCGGGCTTAATATGAATACAACATACTTCAAGCCATAGGAAAGGCGAATACCTTCGACCGTATCCAAATGCGATATTCGGATCCTTCATGTCCGGGTCAAGAAAGCGCTCGGGCTTGAACTTGTCAGTGTCTACGCCATATTTTGTTTCGTCATGAAGAAGGTGCCTGTCAGGCCATGTGAATCTAATTCAACGGTGGGTCTGAATCCACTATTTTGGTTACCATGTATTCCCAATCACAATTGTTCCCGCAGGTATGAAATATCCATTAAAGACATCGTTTTGGGTAACACGGTGTGCTGCACCAATAGGGAAGGCAGGATGCCAACGTAAAATCTCTTTACAAAGAGCGTTGATGTAGGGTAGGTTCTTACGGTCTTCATATTCTGGAAGCCGACTTGATCCTACCACTTCATCTAGCTCCTCCTGAGCCTTTCTTTGAACTTCAGGGAACAGACGCATAGCCAAAAAGAAAGTACGCAGTGCTGCCAACGTCTATACGAATCTGCGATGAGCTAAAGTGCACCCCACTGACAGAGAATTGCGAAGCACGTGCCGTATCTGCACCCCCTCCGAAGCAGGTGGATCCAGCGGCTCGTATGATGTCCTCTTGCTCAGGCGGCGAATCGCCTTTGGCGGAGATGTCTTCCAATAGCGACGAAGTGAAAGAAGGCTCTGCAACTCCAGAATTCTAGGAACCCTGAGCCTGGGAACGACTGAAACTACCACTGAACTTACGAGAGCCTGTTTAACCGCTTCAAAGGGTGCATTGTTCATTTCTAATGCGACTTCCCGCAAAAGCCTGGCCCTTTTTTGAAACCCCGGCCCAGGACACCACTCCGGAACATATTTCACTGGCATACCCATCCTTATTAAATACGAACGTTAGGAGATAGTATGGTGAGTGTGACGCACGTATGGGAATCATGTCGATGAGGAATAACGCAGGAACGCCCGTTAAGGCGACGGAGGCGAGACTAGTAGTCTTCTCGGCAGTGTTAATGTAAGGATCTTCTTTAGGAAGCACTCTGATCCCATACACAACCTGTGAGGTGAGTTGAGCGACCCTACATCAAATTGAAATGTTAGGATAAAGTGTCCATAGCATACCTCCATGATGATTGCGCCGGCAGTATGCCGTATATGCTCAGTTATGAGATCGGGTGTCCTGTAGAGTCGTCGAAGTAACGCCCTATCATATAATATACATGAATGCATTGCGGAAAGCAAATGTAAATATGAACCGTGCATGTCTGAGTTGAACAGGCTGGTATTTGGCCGCGGCAGTAGGATGGAATTTTTGATGTATAATCCTGCGGTGGTGACGCCATTTGTCCCCGTAGGGCATCAGGGTAACAATCCAATCAAATCCCAATCTAGACCATGTTTAGAATCACGAAAGATCACGAAACTCAACACGTACAATTGGCTAGTTATAGGAAACTGGAATCGGTCGGAGTAAATCGAGGATCGCTTTTCGAACAACTCGTAAGCGACCCGTGCTGAACTAATTACCACTACGGATTGCCCCAAAATGTTAAGGTAGACAAGATCGCCTAAGAACATGATGCATTAAAAGAACAGTTGGATCTAGTAGACGACCAGACGTACCGTATAGCCTCGCCCATTGCGAGAATGTCACCCACAGCTGCTGTGTAGGCATGTCAAACACATTCCCTGCGATCAACTTTCTTGGAGGCCCTGGCGGGAGACGTAAACCTACAAAGCGAGTTGGGGCGGTGATCACCCATAAAGTGTGACGAGACTAGTAAGTAAATTTACCTCTGGGAATAGACGGTCGAAACAGTAATCGAATTGCCACAAGACACACCACTACGAAGATCAATTCCCGGGACAGAACACCAATCTCGAGCAAAGCAAACATCCTGGAATTAAGATTGACGTCAAGGAGATACAGAGGGCTTCCCAGCCCACCTTTTATTGGGTGATTTGACGCTCCATGACACCATAGACTCCGTTGGCTCTTTCAAGACATGCTTCTTTCATTAGCTGATTTTGGAATTCAATGACGCCAACGGAGGGTCGGGATCATCGGGACCTGGAGGTGACGATCGTTGGAACACCCGGTGGGATATTCGTGACTATTACAATAACCATCCAGGGCCTAAGAGAAACTATACAAGGCATGGCGTATAGCAAAAGTTACGAACATACAACCCGGGTTCTGGGCGCTCTGCAGACCCGAGCGAGAAATTCTACATGGACAAGGCATCGTGTATTAGCCCTTGTCGGGAGCACAGAAATAGAAAAGTAAGAAGGATTGTATTATCTCCAATAATTTCATTGCACTTACTTCGGTAGTGATATAGACGTCTCGTTCAGACGTTGACGACGAAGGCACATCGTGCCTAGCATTGGCCTACCTAATAAGGGTCGACTTTCCCAATGTCCAGGATTGGAAATATATTGTGATGATCCCGCAGTAAACCTTACTGAAAATTCTCAGCACGTTGAGTCAATTCGAAGTAGTCTTGCTAGCAGACCTACACGTTTTCGAGAGCAAATTCTGGCTCCCGGGTACCAACGTAATAATTGACTGAATAAATTTAGGGATTATTACTGTAAGCAGAAGTAATCGGGAGAACAAATAGATTTTCGATGGGGTTGGATAGTGACGGAATAACCTCATCCCCATCACTATGTTAGAAAGATGTTTGATTGAAGGATCAACCGACAGAAAATGAGCTTACCATGCTTATTTATCCTTGTGGATCTGGCGGCGAGGTGCTGTGTTAAGTTTTGTTGCTGGTTGTCCGGACGACCATCGAATATCCCTATCAGAACTCATAGTCTCAAGTAAAAAGTGAACCAACCGAAGTGGTGTCCACCCATTCGCACGTAGACAGTCTTGGAGAATTGCATGGATTCATGGATTGAAGTAAAACACCTGGGGTGGATCTTTTTAATATAACTATAAGACTAGGTCGTCAATGGACGTAAGGCATAAGGGCTTCGTGAATCTTACTTGTACGAATTCTCAGGGGTCGAAATGGAGAACTGTCTGACAGAATTGTTACGCGTGTATCCAGTTAAGGAATCTCTGGCCTCACCGTTACCCCCGTCCTGAATAAGACAAGCATCATTGAACGAGAGCATTGTCTCTCCAGCTGCCCCAAAATCTTGAAGTGGCGCTTGCTTTCGGATAGGCACATCGCTGGTGTTTGCTGCGCGCAAGCGTCGACGAAGTCACTGACAGAAGGCCTAACGAGCGGAACAAGAGAGGATCACACCATATTGACCACGCTCAATCACAAACAGGGCATAGGGCGGGGAGGGACCGTTCTTCACATGATACATTTGAAGTTTTGTTTCGTCCTGTAATTCTCATGTTTGGTAGAAATAACAACCCAAATCAGGCGACCATGACAAAGAAAAGGGGAAATACATCAGGTCACTCCATTCCTTCGGGCCCCTGAATTCAAACTCACGCGTATGTCTGATCCTGTTGGGGATTCGCATCAATCCCGGGAGAAACTCAGAAAGTTGTACCATCAGTCCCAAGAACCAGAAACAATTAGAGACCGTATATTGTCATTTCCCTGCATCATTCTTGTCTTTCCCATCCAGTGGTACAATTAACTGGAAGCAGTTGAGTAATTTTTGCCATTGACAATTCAGAGGACTCACGGATGTCAGCTCCCTGGCCGTCAAAGAATTCGAGAGTCGTGGCAATGGGGCGTCGCTTTCTCCAAGCGTTGCATCAGCCATCTGCTGCTTGTCACGCTGTAGTTGAAGTATCCTTGTTACGAGCAACGTCAGCTTCATGGGCAATCGTACACTTTCCGAAAGACCGGCCAGCCAAACAGAATCCTTTTGCATCAAAGCTTACCTTCCTTCAATGGTGTCTTTTATAATCAACCTCTTCACGTGCACTGGCTTGGACTGCCCGATCCGATGAGCACGGTCGTAGGCTTGGTTTTCAGTTGCCATATTCCAGGAAAGGTCGAGACTGTTCAGGAGCAATTGTCAGTGATCGTTCAGAATGAAGTCATACATACTTAACAATCTACGCCATATCTTCCAGTGAGCATATCTATCCATTATGGTGTAAACCAGCACATACCCTATTGGCGCACGTGAGATTTAACCCAACACTGCCGCTCTTGATTCTGTGTACATATATATAAGTACACGATGACCGAAAACAATAAAAAAATGCAAGCACGATATCAGTATATATTTGGGACCACCCATTTTCTTGAAACGAGAAATCGCCCTAGAGCCATGGAACAGGGATTAGCTAATGATACAGAATAACCGGGAGGAACGAACTCGTCTCGCTCTTCTCGACCCATCCTGATAAATAGAAAGATAGGTGATTAGCACGCCTGACTAGTGAGGTAGCAGTACTTACTTTCCGTCATATCTCAAAGACGACATGCCGTGCTGCTCAAAGAGCTCCTCAATCACTACATGACTGTCAGCACGGGTATAGTAGACATTGAAACGTGGGGCTCACAATCAAGCATTGAAGTCCCTGCGGCGAGATGAAGGAGCAGTTGATGAGTACATTTGCACCTATCAAATGAACGTCCCTACATTGTGAATATATGATAACCTTGTCCATGGCGCTTTCCGCATCATACTGCCATGTTTTGAGCATATTAACAAGCGCAACCAACTTCGCACTTGGCGTCTGACGGTTCTTCCACCTTTCTAAGTTAGTGATCGTCGATTCGCTTGGCGGAATAGTTATGGTAAAGGCAGGGGTTTGAGATGGCATGGGGGTAGATGGGGCAGCCGCTTTGCGTTGGCTCTGAAAAGTACAACGGAAAGAGATGAGGAGTCAAGATCTACGAAAAAAAAAACGTGCAGGGATACTTCATTCTTACCTTATCATTGCCCTGATCGCTCTTCCCTAAACTCGCCATCAATGACCCAGCATCTGGCAGGTCGTCATCTTCGTCACTATCTGCCAACCAGCTTGCTGTCTCCTGTTTCTCAGCAGCTATCATCTTCTTGTAACCTCCACCGCCAAAAACAAGTTCTTCCTGCGAAACCTCAAAAGCCGCACTCTTATAGGTTTTGGTTGGATCAATGAGCTTCTTGCACGTAGGACCTAAGGGAAATGCTGTCAGGATAGTAACGGCAACAACAAGAATGAAACCAACGGACAGGGTCGTAAAGGCGTGTCATCTCTATCCAAATTATCGCTATAATGGCAGTTGGATCACAGAAGCACCTCGGGCGGCGCACCACTCACATATCTTTGTCATGCCTCAACTCTGACTTCTCCAAATCGTCCAAACAATCTACGAGGATAAAGCCCAGAATACATTTTCGACCATGAAATCACGTACCATCGCATGCCTCGTGTCCACATGCAAGGACCATAGCATTGCCGCTGAACGCTGAAAGGGCATCATTAGGATCGTTTGGGATGCTTATACTTATATGATGACCCACCTTCCCGACATCTTCGACACCACTCATCATCCTCGTCCGCGTCCACCTCATCCCGTTTCATCGCCCGTTTACGAAACTTGCTCTTCATCTGTGGTATGACACACATTAGCACGAGCAGATTGGTCCCAGGGCGGAAACTCACCTCATCAACAAACTGCCTCCCCAACTCCCGTCGTGCTCGTGCAATCTCCTTGTCTTTCTCCACCTGCGACATCTTCGTAGGGTCATCGAGTGCATCTTTCAGGCCCTAGAGAAGAGATTCGGCGACAAATAAATGCACTGCTCTGCTGTCAAAACGGAACGAAACATACAAGCATGAGGATAGGATGGCCACAGACTTGTCGGAGGCGAAGAATGAGAACCTGTACAGAAACCGCATTACCGCTTTATCAACAATAATTGAGGGACTTTATTAATACCAGGATGTACATATGACTGGAAGCAGGCAATTTGAGCGAGTGTCAATTAACGCGCAATGCCAGACACGTACTATTTTTCCTCCAAACCCTTCGATACGATATCGCCGACGGTCTTCTCCACTTTAGCCGCCAAGTCGTCGTATATCTACATTGCAGAAGAAATAAGGAACCACTATAAGCAAGACTACTCGCGCGAGTATGCCGTACCCTGCGCTCGCCATCACTGAATTCGAGCTCGACAATCTCAGTCGTCTTTGGGGGAAGCTCTTCAAGGATGAACCGGCCATCCTAAGGGACCTTCCATCAAGCTCCCAAACATAACAAGAAAAATGACTGACTAGTTTACTTTTCTTGGTGCGTCTTAACATCAGCGGGTCGAGCCATTCGTTTGCCTTCTTGGCTAAAAATCATTTCGGGGCAATTAGTCCATAATCCACTGTAAAGACATAGACATCACATACTAGCCGCCACGGGGTCCCTCCTCTCGACGCGGCACTGAATCACAATTCATGAATTGCAAGATATTGAATTATAGGACAGAAAATAAAACATACAATGTGTACATTGAAATGATCCCAACTATAATAACCAGGTCGGCAAAAACGAAGGTACGAAAAAATATCGGTGACTCCGTTAAAGATGGGTGTACCAGAAAGACACCACCGATACTTGGTTTGCAGGCGGAAAATGCATTGGGCTGATTGTGTGAGGCGATTGCGCACGACTTGGGCTTCGTCCAGCACGACACGGTACCACTTCATTCGCGCCAGAATGCCACTGTCATGGTTTGAAGATTAATTCCCATTAAAATTAAAATTAAAATAGACCACCAAGCACACACCCCATCTCAGGTAACCAGCCGCTCTGCTCAGAAGTATCGAGTTTGGTGGGAAATTCGGCAGTGAGCGTTTGATACGACACCAAAACTACCTAGAAGAGAGATTTGCCTAAGGCTGATACAAAAGACTGCAAACCTACATCGAACCCTCGTAGCTCTTTGACAGATTTGAGCTTGTATTTGCCATGGTGGATGTGAACACGCAAGAGACCTTCCTGGCACTTCGTTTCAATCTCTTCTCGCCACTGATACGGTCATCAGTAACAGCAGAAACCCGTAGAGATTAGCAAGTACCTGATGCAAAAGCGAAGCGGGGGCAACTATGAGAGTCGTCTTGCCGTACCCCATCTTTTTTGGCCTTGCTTTCAACTTTCCTTTGCCTCTCGTCTCCTCTTCATCGTCATCTTCATCCTGTACCTCATACTTGTTCAGTTGATGTCCGGAATCGCGCTGGTTAGCAACCACGAGAGCGATCATCTGGATCGTCTTTCCCAGACCCATCTCGTCACTGAGCAATAAGCATCATTAGCTGCAAGTCTTCTATGTGACAGAAAGTTACACACGCGAGGATACCACCACGATTGACGGGATCATATTCTTGTTTGAGCATCCTGCAGTCAAGTATTAGTGAAGCTCCAGCACGCAATTCAGAGATGGGGTACCAGCTAGTCCCGATGATTTGGTGCTTCATAAGCTTTATTTCTAGCCCGGGGAAGAAGTCGTTCGGACTACACCAAATCAGACGGACGCAGGTTTCAAACACAAAACACACTCACGAACTTAACTCGAGCATCTTGAGTGCATCAGATAATTCAGGTCCTATTTTCCTATTTTCACTGCGAATCTGAGCGTTATTGTCCAGCTTTCCCTTGGGCGATTCTTGAAATGCGTTCGGGAATAGCCTGGGTAAATGGGAGCTCAATTAACGAATTTATTAGAGAAAAAGAAAGGAAGGCACCTTTCCATGTCCAATAGTTGATCCCCAAAGACGGCCGATCGGCTTGGAGTACATGGGGAGCGTTGTTGAAAGGTGTCGTCGACGACTGGATTCTCATCGACATCGTGAGAACAAGGTGAGGCAGAACGGCGTACCTTCCGGTACGCTTCTTCTCTTTGCAGGGGTAATCGGTGGAGATTCATCTAACCTTCTCTTACATGGTGTCAAAGATGTTGTCCCTGATACTGTGTATAGGGTACTGGAGCTCGCCTTCGCAGCTGCGAGGGCATTATCGAGAGCTGATAGTACACGATTTGTCGTTGTCTTTCTGGGCTGAGGGTCAGTCATCGCAAGTCGCGCGATGGCAAAATCAAAGAAATAAATTCATTGTGAACGCGTTGCTTGTACTTGTTTGCCGCAATTTTGGCGCCCACCAACTGCAAGGTCACCTGATTTGGCCACCCCTTCAGTTTACTGCAACTCCTCAAAGAGTATTAGGTACTTGCAATGGAAAGGTCTTTGTTCCAGGACTGGCCGCGGGCGTATAGCTCTTTCGCCGTGAACGGGCGCTTCACTTTTGGCTGGCAGGGATTACTGTAATGATTTTTTGGAGCCTCTCTCTCTAAGTACAACAACGCTGCTTCGCCACCTATAGCTAGCACTGCCAGTGCCAGCACAACCCTATCCTCATGGCGATGACGGCATTAGCCAAAGCACGGCTTGTACCAATCTTAGATATGATGCACAAGGATGCACAAGGATGCACAAGGATGCACATCATTGATGCAATCTGAGAAACCAGGCGCACTGCTTCATCCACGTGGTTGCATTCATTTCTCGCAAGCTCGAGAATCTTTCTGCCTCCTCTCCCCTACTCTAAGTACAGGTCGCTTGCAAATATTCTTATAAATGTCAATTCTCCAGGGCATACGGAGGGTCATAGAGCGTATGTGTTATATTAGTACATTCATGGCTGTAGTACCTGACGACTTGATACAGTATCACTCATTCTTTTCGCATTCTTGCCCTTGCTTTGTGTGGCAGACGTGACAACTGTCATAGACGACAGTGATCCCAGTATCAAAGCTCTAACTGGCCAATGGGTACATTTTACTGGAAATGAGTATTACAATCATACAGAAACTCTCACTCGAGACGCTGGAGCCACAAGCATGTATATATTCAATGGTATATTGAAGGCTTTCCCCAGTTGAATTTCGCGGCTTAAACCCCTTTTAGGTACAGGGATTTCGGTTTTTGGAACACAGTGTGATCCAGCTGGCGGTAATACAACAGTCTCTACTTACACGCTTGATACCAACGGCCCTTCCACATACACCGTACCCGCCGGTGTGACATGCAACCAGAATTTCGTCAATTTTTTCACTTCTCCACCGCTTGCGAATGGTTTGCATACACTCATCATCACTAATTTGAACGTCAATGCCTGGTACTTTCTCGACTACCTCCAAGTAACGACACCTGGACCATCTTCTAATGGGACACCCCCATCTGCATTGCCTTCGTCATCAGTTGTATCATCAGTATTCTCATCTTCAAGTTCATCTTCATCGTCAGCCGCATCGCCCACTTCACCAGCGTCTTCCAGTACTGGTACGGCATCTAAACCAACGAACACAGGGGTCATAGTTGGGAGTGCCATTGGAGCTGCAGTCGTTGTTGCTATGCTTATTTTAGCTCTGATATGGTGGCGAAGACGGAGGCAAGCACCCCAAATCCACAAGGAGGCCGCGGCTATGTTAGAAACAGGTAGATGTGTGCCTCCTTGATGGCCGGCAAATAGAACTAACCCTTGATTTACCTGGCAAGGCGGGCGTTCTGAGAACTCAAATTCCCATCCTATCCCGTATCGCTACTCCACCTTCCTCAATCCAAATAATGAGTCCACAATAATAAATACCTCCAGCAAGATGCCAGTCATTACTGCGTCGTCTTCTGACATCTCTACTCAGAGTTCAACAACCCCGCCATCACAAGTAATCTATTTGTCTGTTTAATCTTTTGTCTTGCTAATTTCACTACTTGTGCAGATGGACAATACTACACTCCTTTCCGTGGTCTCTGTCTCTCGACGACCAACGGCTTCGACAATGCCTCCACCATATGGACAGCAGTCCGGAAATGATTAGTATATCCGTCATTTTTCTTGTGCGGTTTTCTGATATAGATATTCACGAGATCTCGGGTATCTTGGGTGGAATGTAGTTGTAGTATGTACGTCAACAGGATACAACAGGTGCTAAAGTAAATAACAATCGGTGCGAGTCTCGCGCTCGATATACCCTTCATGCACTGGTCTTACCACTAATATATGCTCATGCCTGGGCACACCAACAAAGATATCGCCGGCCACTTTGGCCACAACAGTGAACATAGGCACGCACAGTGGCTGGTGAGATAAACAAACATGCATCCAAAATCCCTAATGCTATCGTTAAACCGTTGAGTATGGGGGAGGCATCGTCGACGCCGTAGGTCGTCTGGCAAGAAAAGCCAGGGCCCGGGAGAGTGTCGCACTACCATACATCTGCACCAGGTTGTAAAAAGAGGGCTTCAGCATGACAGCAAAGTGATTGTATGCTCACGTTCGATAGCCGAGTACGAGTCGAACTACGAGTAGGTTGAGGGGACGATGCAGGGTGATCTGCATTGCCTGGTATCTTGCTGGTGATATTTGTTGCTCCAGATTGAGGAAGACGGATATGGGATATGGGATATGATACCCATTACTTGCGCCCTCACAGCTTGTGTCTTATCCAACAAATTAGTCTCCCTCTACCGGCACTCATGCAAAAGGCCCACCTATATCTCTTTCTGACATGACAGCTTTGTATTTCTTGTACATCCGTTTCCGTCTTTGCCACCATAAGTAACCCAGGAAGAGAGTAACAAGAAACCCCGCTGCCCCAAAGGCACAGCCCGCAATGACACCTATGTCACTCGTTGATCCGGATGCAGCACCGTAAGTGGAAGATGGTGGAGTAAGCCATGTGGTTAAATTAGGCGCTGACCCAGGTGTCACTACTTGGAAGTAATCGAAATAGTACTCCCCAAGCGTATTAGTGATGGTAAGGTTATACTGTCCGTTTCTCATAGGAGGTGAGCTGACGAGCATGGTGACGTTCCAAAAGCACCCCATGCTGCTGGGAGGGTATATACACCTAGGCTTATGCCGTCAACTGCATATGCAGAAGTATCACCGGGTGCACATTGTGATCCAAAGACTGATATTCCTGTACCTATGAATAGCATTAGCGCACTCAACTGAAAGAGCAGCTTCATTGCATCATTGAATATGTATATAGCCATGGCTCCAGATTGTCGGGTGAACCTTGCTGTAGAATTGGAAAAATATTCCTGATTTTTGCTAACCGACCAGACTCCGTGATATTCAACGTTGGGTCACTGTCGTCCACGGTCACGTTTACTGCACATGTGGCAAGAGTGAGTGTAAAAAGAAGCCACAACACTAGATGGGTGGACTGTCGTGAATGTATAATGGACTAGGTGTACAGCACGTACGCATCATGTAAGTCCGAACGTCCATTCGCGCTGCGAATTAATCGACGTGCGATATATGGCCCGGCTAGGATCGCAGTAGATCAACAGCCGTTAACTAACCCGATTAACGACACAGACAAATCAATCGTAAAAAGCAATAGATGGAGGTAGTGTACAAGGATGCAGATCACAAGCAGCGCACCATAGCCTTTACTTACACTATTTATTCCAATCTCTAAATTCCCAACTTGAACCAACTGAGTCTCATCAGCATGTGCACACGCCTCCTGCGAAAAGAATCATGATGATATAGGATATCACCTAAAGCTGTGAGCTTCGCTACAAATAGCAGCGGCTCGTCAAAACAATCATAATACTTATTCAGTGTTTAAATAGGTACATCGTTCTGTTGGAGTACAAGTTTACCAATGGAGACACGCGCGTCACACGTCACACGTAGATAACTTCTCGGCGGAGATGGAGTCTCTCCTCAGTCGCTCACTCAGTCGTTTACTCTATGCGTCGTGACAGATTGGGCGAGTAAGCAGGATTAGATACTGATGCCGGCGCTCTTTTGCGCGACAATGACTTGGACCGTGCTCAAGCCAAGACTGGAGCGAAGTGAAGAGACGGAGGCTCGGGAGGCTGAGCATTGGGGACGGCCCAATGGAGGCGCACGGAGAGGGAGAGTAACCGGTCATTGTTGGGATCGATGTATAGCTTGTAAGTGTCACTGCGCCATCGATCCAGTTGCTGCAGTTCGAAGTCACTAAGTCCAGCAGCGGCAGCTGATGAAGCACCTCCTCTTCGGAAGCTGTGCCCAGTAAAGTGGCTTGTGTTGAATCCCAGCTGGGCAAGGTCTTCTCGCAGCTTGCGAAGAAGGTCGGTCCAAAGCAGGGGTATGCCATCATGTCTGATGAATGATGGGGACTCAGGGGGCTGTGGGTCTGCATGGTAGAGTGCCTTCTGGGTTGTAACAGGGCATGTAGGAGCTCCAGGGGCAGCAGATATGTATAGGCAAACACCTTTTCAGAATGGATTGGTTTTGGAAGAGGGGATGGAGTGCATGATATTAGGGGTGACACAAAGACAGCTTGAAGTGCACACAACTGTGGGTAAGGTGAACTGCTGGGTCAAAGGCTTTAGTATGGCACACAGTAATTTTGCCACAGTGCAGGAAGGCTGGGACTGCAAGGCAAATAGCAATGATATATTTTATGTCACAAGCTCTTCCTGGTACACCTGCATGCACCACTCAATGCCTTGAGTAGCACTAACTACAGCTCCATGTGCAGGGTTCATGTCTTGGAATTACACAATGCAGTGGTTACACCACACTGCAGCATGTGTTTTTCCAGAGGGGCTCACACAAACCCTTTTTAGCTCACTATCACCCATTCACTCCTACGCTCACTTGCTGCATATCCACACCTCACACAGGTAAAAAACACACTCACTTGCCACAGATTCTGCTGACCTCACAACAGACTCACTATCATTTCCCCACCCTCTTGCCTCCCTAGCCTTCTGACAACCCATAGCAGCACAAATGCTTTTTTCCATACAGGTTTTTTACTGCCATGTGCTGCTTCAGTATGTGTCTCTCGTAGACTTTGACAATCTTTTCCCTTCACAATCAGAGTATAGACTTTTACTTGGACACTTTCACTACACTAGCAGGTGGCGATGCTTTACATGATAGCATGCACCTTGATTTTTTATTTTACTTTGTGGACTTTTATGTTATTTGTGTATTGTACAAATGCCCTCATCAATTCCTTATTCTCATGTGGCTGCTCCACCAGGTGCTGGTCTCAACACTAATTTGTTGTATGGTTGGGTTGATAACCAGTGATGGCCTTGCTCCCATTGTTTCACATCTCCCCCATTCACTTTACACCCTATTCTATGTTACACCTCTTGATTTAATCACATCCAGATCTTCACACCCTGTTACACATATTGTTACTCATACATACATGTACTTATCCACACTCCACACTCCACTCAACTGTTCTATGATAGCTCCATGCCTGAGTCCAGTCCATATGTAGTTGAATCACCATCTCCCATCTATTTCACCATCTATCCCATCCCTTCACCCTACAGTAGTTAGTCTATGTATTTTCACATATAACTAGTTACCTCTAGAGTCAATAACTATGAGGGCAACCTAAGCAGACACTATATACAATGCAAGGGCATACCTGGTGAAGGGGAAATCCTAAGAGAAAACTCTAAGGATCACCTTCACCCACTAGCTAAAAACTATATACTTCAGGCATCACAACTCCATACCTCTGAAGCCCAAATCACATAAGCAACTGGGG
>QFFB01016672.1:0-17649 GCA_003316465.1 Ramaria cf. rubripermanens
TGGTTATTATAAGCAAATTCAGTGAGGGGTATCCATTCAAACCACTCATCTTGGCGCTGATTGACAAAGAGTAGAAGGTATTGCTAAATCTCCTGATTGACCCATTCTATCTGACCATCAGTTTGAGGGTGGTAAGCTGTGGAGTCAGTGATCTTGATGCCAAGAAGCTTATTCAGCTCATGCATGAACTGAGAGACAAACTGGGTGCCAGGATCACTGATAATCTCTTCAGGGAGTCTATGAAGTTTCCACACATGGTTTCAGAACAGTCAAGCAACCCCCACAGAATTTATATCAGAGGTGGTGGGGATGACATGTGCATGTTTTGAGAGGTGATCAACAACAACAAGGAGAGCATTGTACCCATGGCTGGTAGGCAGTTCCACAATCAGGTCCACAGATATAACTTGCCATCTGCGATATGGAACACAGTTTGGCAGGAGCTTGCCAATGGGTAAAGCAGGGAAGGTCTTTGTCTGATTGCACAGGTCACAGGCTTTCACATATTTTGAAATATAATGTCCCATCCCGGGCCACCAGCTTCAAGAAACCAGCTCAGTAGTCCTCCAGTGACCAGGATAGCCAGTGAGAGGCATGTCATAGTGTGCTTGTACTATGTCATGTCACAGTTTTGCATTGAGCAGCGCATACACTTTGTTGTCATAGAGGACAGGGCCATCCCACTCATACCACTCTTCTCCCCATAAGTTCCCAGTAGAGCCTAGTTCTTTGAGATCCTTGACAACCCTCTTGTCCTGATCTATACAGTTCCTTACTCAGCTGAGGAAGGTGTCACCTTCACCTGGAACCAGCTGCACACTAGTCTCTGTGGTGTTTGCATTGACATGGAACAAGTCAGGGGTGAGTAGGACTTGATTTTGGTTGTCTTTCTCCCCCCACTTATGATCCACACATCATGAGAGTGCATCTGGCTTGGCTGAGTGACAACCAGGACAATGGATCAGCACAAAGTTGAAGTGAGAGAGGTAGAGTGACCAGTGTGCTTGATGGCGGCTCAGGTTTTGTGTGGTGTGGAAGTAGGTGAGGTTCTGATGGTCATTGAGAATCTCAATCTTGTACTTTGTTCCCTCTAAGATGTGGTACCATTCCTCAAGTCCCCAAATGACAGAGAGGAGCTCCTTGTCATGGATGGCGTAGTTGCATTCTGCATCAGTGAGGCTTTTGGATACAAAACCCACAGGCCTCCACTTGTCATCATCACAAAGTTGGGACAGTACAGTTCCTGTGGCATAGGTGGATGTATTGGTCTCAAGATGGAAACATTTGCTCTGATCAATGAGGACAAGGATCAGTGTTGAGGTGATGAGGTGTTTGAGCTTGTCAAAGGATGCTTGCTCTGGACCACTTGGATCCCAAGACCACTGGGCATCCTGTTTTGTTAACTGGTTGAGAGGTTTTGCAATGTGTGAGAAGTCATCTACAAAGCAGCAGTAGAAGTTAATAAAACCAAGGAATGATTTGACTTTGGTGACATTGCATGGTGATGGCCAATCTCACACTCCTGTGACCTTGACGGTGTCTATAGCAACCTGCCCTTGAGAGAAGATGAGGCTGAGATACTCTATTTCCAATTGCTCAAATAAGCATTTTTCAGGTTTGAGGTACAGATTGTTGGCCCAAAGGATTTCAAGGACATGTTGTACAATCTTACGATGTTCTTCAAGTGACTTGGTAAAGATGAGAATATCATCCATGTACACCACTACAACCCCTTCATCGATGAGGCCCTTGAAGATGTCATTCATCATTGTTTGGAAGGTTGCTGGGCTGTTTGTGAGTCCAAAGAACATGACTAGGGGTGTGTAGAGGCCCCTTGTTATGACTGCTGTTTTCTACATCTCGAGTTCAGCAAATTATGTTGATCTGGCCAGTGGGTTTCCATCACACTGATGTCGGCAAGGCCTCCGCAGTCTACCTCACTCCTGTTTGCTGGCTGCCAAACATGATCTTCACCATCGTGCCATGATACTTTACCCTAGTTTCACATCATTTGCCCTCATTCGCATCATTTGCCCTCGTTTGCATCATTTGCCCTCGTTTGCATCATTTGCCCTCGTTTGCATCATTTGCCCTCGTTTGCATCATTCACATCTCCCATGCAGCATGTAGGCTCACCAAATGCAAGCAGAAGTCCAGTCTAGCTGACAGGTTTCACTCATAGGTCCCATCAGCTGCCTTGCTCCATGAAGGTGTAGTTCAACCTTTACTCTGTGTCCTAGCACATGCTACCAATCCACAGTGTTCTAGCCTCTCTCCATCTATCCCCCCTGCATTTGCTTTTTACTATAAGTACTTGGATTCCGCCTGTACAGTTCTCTAGTTTGATTATCATACATCTACCTTGTTACTTGACTCCTCACTAGTGGGAAAAACCTTAGCACAACAACCTACTCCCTCATCGGTAGTTGTGCCTAATGGTGAGCTCAAACCTTTGATCTTATTCGCTACGACCCTTCAGGGGCATCACTGATATGGCTATTTTCAGCACTTCACAGAGGTGTTTGGATCAGCAAAAGGAACACCTGAACTGGGGTGACCTTTCCTTGAGGACGTGTACAATTCATCACATACTACTCATGGGTTATTCACTATGACTGTAGGTGTCATAGACTTTCAATTATTCCTTTTACTTGCGTCCCTACTACTTTCACACTCTGACACACTTCATATGTACAGTTTATGTAATGGTAGAAGCTCAGTCTTGAGCTGGTCAATACACCGACAAGTCTCTCTGCTCAACCTCTTGATCTCTCTAGCCTTGCCTTTAGTGTCATGGCTGACAGTAGGCCCATGTCGGAATTACACTGACATTATATATTTACTCCGAAATTCAATCTTGACACCCCTATTTGTCTGATAGGGTGCCTTCCACTCATCTCCCTCTTTTATGTGTACATTATTGTACCCCCACCTGACATCAAGTTTTGTGAAGTATTTAGCCCTCCCAGTAGCAATTTTATTCATGATGTCTGGGATGAGGGGTAGAGGATAGGCATTCTCAAATGTTATATCATTGAGCTTGCAATAGTCCTGCACAAATCTGAGACTCCTATCCTTTTTCTTCACAAAGAAGACTGGAGATGCCATAGGCAACTTGGAAGGGTGTATGCAATTGCTCTTCAGCTCCTCTTCAAGGAAATGATCCAGTTTCCCTTGCTCAACTGGAGACATTGGGTAGACCTTTGTGCTAAAGGGTTGTGCACCTGGTGTAAGCTCAATTGCATGGTCCCAGCACTTCTGAGTGGGCAGTTGGTCAAATGACTCCTTAGAGAACACATCCTTGAACTCCTGGTATGGATTAGGGATGAGATCTTCAAAGGATTTGACCTGCACTGCTTGCCTGCTTGCTCGGCAAGTTGCTGGGACACTGTTGTGCTTGCGCCAATTGTCTCAGATTCTTTGTCCATGAATGTGACAAAGGTTCTATCCCCTTCCTCAAGTAGGCTGCAAGCATGTTGTGTAGCAGTGCCTCTTGGGTCTTCACTCTCCTCTGGAACAGTTTCAATCAGGGGTCCTTTGACAGCAGGTCCAGCTCCATATGAATTGGGACAGTGTGTCATCTTCACATCCCCCATGCACCAGTTAACTTCTGGGTTGTGTTCAACAAGCCATGTGTGACCGAGAATGATGGCAAGTCATCCCAGGCTTGTGACAGAGAATGTGGCATGTTCTGTATGATCCCCAAAGGTACAGATAAGGTTGACCTCTTCCTTAATTGACCCCACTTCATTCAGTGTGCCATCAATGTTGTAGACAGGGACTGCATGAGGCAAAGGATGAGTCTGAACCCTGTTCTCTCTTACAAACTCAACATCAATGAACATCCCTGTAGTGCCACTATCAAGGAGAGAGTTAATTGCAAGTGGGTGACCTGTGTCAACAGAGTGGACCTTGAGAGGCACCTTGGTGCATCGGCGAAGGTCAGCAGTACGGACATAGAGAGGGAGTGGGAGTTTTCCATCAACTGTTGGAGAGATAGGAGAGGCATTTGGCATGGCTGGTTTGGTTTCAGTTTGATCTGGGGTAGAGGAGAGATGTGTCATAAGATGTGTCATATCACCCATGGTCCCTATGGTACATGTTTCAAGAACTGAGAACCTATTTGTCAAGTGGGGCATGTCTTTCACTGCTGACTGGCCTAAAAACCCTTTCCTTCTTCCTGGGCAGGGGTGTCCACCTTCTGCTTGTGCATGTCCATTGCTGCCGCAACAGATTCAGAGACAATTGAAGCAATGTCTGCCTCTGTGAGATTTGCACGGACTCATGGCTTGTGAGGTTCAGGGAAGTCTGATGAAATATGTCCAGGTTTCTTACAGTTGTAACAAGTTCGGGTCTCAATGCAATGATGGGATGAGTCAATATCCATGGGTACTGCATTGGGAGATGTCATTGTGACAATTGGAGTATTGGCAGGGGTAGTATGCACTCGTGTTGGCAGAGAGTGGCTGGGTGCATGAGATGTTCATGCCTTTCTAATCTCCAGAAGATAACAGTGGTTATGATCAATTTGACAGGCTGCTTCCTTCCATGCCTTAAGCTTGATGGGAAGTGAGGGCTGGGCATGTATCTTGTTGAGAATGACTGCTGGAAGGCCATGGGCATAAGCATCCTCTAATGCTTCTTTGTTGAAGCCTGTCCTTCCTGCCAAAGCTCAAATTGAGCCATGTATTCATCTGCTGACATTCTGGCAGTCATATTGAGATCATATAAGTTGGTGTGAGCAGTCCTGGTACGATCTGGGTCCCCAAAGGCTTCCTCAACCTGTTTAATGAAGTTGTTGAAGGATGTGGAATAGGTGCCACTGATTACTGCCTGGGCCTGGTTTTGTGCCCATACTTCAGCAGAGCCTCCAATCATGAAGGAGAGAGTATAAAGGATTGTGGTGTGATCATCTGGGAAGGATGTTGGCTGGATGGTGATTGACAACCTGATAGACCTGATAAACCCCTCTGTCTCTCCCTTAAACTTTTCCCAGTTCTGCTGCTTTAATTGAGCAAGTAGAAGGAGTGGCATTAGGAGGTGTGATGTGTTGGGCAGCAGTAACTGTGGCAGCTGATGCAGCATGGGCCAAGTTGTTATGGACATTGATGAACTAATTCTGGAGCTCTTGGTTCTGCAGTTGAAGCTGTTGTAGTTGCTGCACTTGACCTAGTAGGAGGCTTTGCAGGAAAGGCCCATGGTTGCCTAGTTGGTCCCAATAAGTATCTGGGAGTTGGTCTGCCATGTGATAAGGGTGGAGCTGTTTTTGGAAGAATGTGTGGGGTTGTCCTATTGAGCTTGATCTTCTGTGAGGGAAACATTGGTGACAAAGCCATAGCCTAAAGATACTCAAGGAGATAAGAGCTGATACAGGATAATGACCAACTGTGCAGTGGGTATCCTCAGTCTATAGCACTATCAATGATAGATACATGGGGACTTGCCTGTGCAGTGGATATCCTCAGAGATCAAGCTGAGGAGATGCCACCACACTGGCTACAACTTTATCACTGCACTGGCAATGCTTACATAATCAGGGGAGATAGAAACTCATGGAAAGTGATAGAAGATTCAGCAACTTGGAGAACCAAGACTTTGGAAATCAAACCGGTGAACCCTGACAATAATATGTGTAGAGAATAAAGAGAAAATGGAAGAAATGTGACTAACTAAAAATTCCTCTTGATAAAAAGAGATAAAATTGAAACACTGTCCTTAAAAGTCCTATTCAGCATTCTTTATAACAGGACTGACCATTCACCAACCCAACCCTCCCTCACTATGCTTGGGGGGTCCCCCAAACCAAGTTGGTTCAGGTTGGCACACTAAAGCCTCATTCATGCATTCCAAATTGTAAGAGTGCCTGGTGAGTTAAATACTCCAAGGTTTAAATGTAACATTGAGTTAACTAAAAATTTGCTCAGTGAAACACTATTAATGACAATCTGCATCCAATACAAGATGGAAAATCAGTCATCCCCACCCTTGAACCAAGGACATCCAGGCCAGATGCCCAAACTACAGACCACTAAGCTAACAAGACCATACATATGCCATGTAAATCAACTGCATTTGTCTAAATCATGGCTCCCTGAGAGAGGCTATTTTTCACCCAATTTTTTTGGATCTATTGGCATGGAACAGTGTGAATACTCTGTATCGTATATATGGAGGCCGAGTCTACATGAGCAGGGGAATACCTAAGGCGCCTAAATGTTAGGTGAGGACGAGCTGGGTCAGCTTTTGCACATCACGCCAAGGCTAAGGGGGCATGCATTTATGGATGGACTGTTTAGAAGGAAAACTATCAAAGGAACTCGTAAGTATTTGCCGTGCGAAGCACTGGCCCTCTTTGCACAAGTTAATGTAATGCTGGGTGTCAATTCGTTGCTTCTGCACGTATTGAATGCTAACAAATCATTAGTTTTATCACTTGAGTTTTGTTTCCCTACTCCAAATCTACCGCAGTGACTTGGACATTTCGGATTATAAGTACATATGTAATATCTACCCCTTTCACTTATCTCGACATTGTGCATCTTCAATGTCGAGCCTACGTTCAACCAGTCTTTTTGGCAAGCTTGGTATTAGAATCAACCATCCTTGAGCCACTCGTCGTCAAGGAGTTCCAAGGCGGTAGGCCGTGCGCGGGGATCGATTATCAAACACCTGCGAATGAAGGTAGCGATAAGGGGAATGTCCTGCTCATTAAGGACCTTGTATGAGCGGAGACAGTCTTCAATTGAGCTAGGGAAAAGATTATGCATGCGGAGCAGTGATCCTTTATAAAAGAGTTAGGATCTGGTTGCTGCTAAACCAAGATGTGTTATCTTGCCTTGCTTGTCAAAAAAATCAGCCCGGCGTCGGCAAGCCTCTAAAAAGCTAGGCGGAAAAGGACCAATATGTTCAAGGATCCGTTGGAGATGAACGTCATCCAAGCTCATCGAGGAAGACTCCCATAGTTTAAACAGAGCTACGCCGGTTAGGTACTCAAATACCTATGCGGCAATCATTCAGTCGATTGGTGAGCAAAAATGAACTATATCCTACTAGGCACCCGACTGACCAAATGTCGATGGGCGTAGACCACGTATGGCTAAGAATAACTTCTGGAGCACGGAGGAGAACGGGTTGAACTAGCTCTCGTAGGTCTTCCTTGACTGGTGTTGCTGTAGATAACGGAACAAATAAGAAACCATCGTTCGCGCGCGAGATCGCTTACTATGGCTATAATCAATCAAACAGACATTGAGGTTTCTTGCATCTTGTCGAAGACCAAAATTAGGCAGGGGTTGCGACTTGACTGTGATGATAGGATCGGGAGATATATCGGGCTCAAAACGAGGACCATATGTGGCTGACGGAATTTCTTGAAGGAGGCGAGTTATAGCTGTATCGTTATGGTCTATACGGATGAGAGTGTTATCGGGTTTCACGTCTGAAGATTGGGTCGTTAGTCGTATAGTTCAATACAGACAAACGGAGTATATACCTGTGTGCACGAGGCCGCATTCGCGGTGGAGGTAGTCCAGAGCAAGAAGTGTTTGCTTGATTATGCGTTTCGCGAGAGAAACGGGAAAGATACATTGGCCGTTGGGTAGCTTCATACGGAGGCTGTGGATATTTGCTCCAAGAACGTTGGTGATAAGGCAAATGTGAGGCCCATGATAACTTCCATCCATAATCACATCATATAGACGAAGGCAATGCTTGTAGCCAGGATGATCAGGATTGGCCTTTTTAATTGTTGTAAGAGCGTTGGTCTCGCCTAGAATTCCATCCATCACAGCTGCAGTCGCGTTGACGGTAAGAATCTTAACAGCGAGATATTCCACAGGGTATACATTCCTAATATCGCTCCATTCATGAACAGGTTGAATAAGTACCCAATGATGAACTTACCCAAGGGTGCGCGCGAGCCAGACGCTTGAATTACCAGCCCATCCAAGTTTTCTCACAATCTGCAGCCTCCCCTCTCCCAGCTATTGTCCCAAAGTAATAGGGTAGTACCCATAGCCTTGCTCATGCGAAAGCATATGCGGCTCCTCGTCACACATAAATGCTTCGCCATCGTCTTTGTCGTTGATCCGCACACTCATCAATGACTGATCGAAACGTCTTTTAACATCGGAAGGCGAGGTAGACATGAGAGTAAAGCGAGGAACTTGTAACCGGGATAGAGGTGATGGAACAAGCTTGCGAGATGGGGGGTTACGCAGAGCGTAACGAAGTGATGTAGCTACAACGAACATTGCTTTTGATTGGCTTTGTAAGCTAGTTAGCCTCGTCACCATAAGCGTTACTAGTTAGCCGTTACAACCCTCAGAAAAATTTTTAGAGTATCATCAGCAAGCTTATGATTTAGTGCACCGCACTCCCCGCGCGCACACTGCTCTCACACGTGTTCACGATAACACCGGGTGAATCCGAAGAGTCGCTGGCATCGTCACTGACAGCAAGCTCAAACATCCTACCATTTTACCATTAATAAATTCGAAATAAATAAATAAATAAATGTAGACACCAAAGACACTAATTATACATATTATTGTGCATCATTCTGTCTGGTTCCACTGCCAGAAGTGATGTAATCCGTCAAATTGTATCAAACAAATTCGAAAATGTGTATAAAAATTGTAGAGAAGCTAGGGGACATAATTTCCTGCTTGGATGTTGATATACTATCTATACATCATATAGTATATATTTATAAGATCCATGAGGCCATATGATAGCTCAATAAGGACTGGAAAGCTGAAAAATAATATATCTTATAGACATAGTTTTCCTTGATAATAACTAATTTCCAGTATATTATGGATATATACTCTTAGTTGAAAGCTGCCCATATGCTAATGCATCCTCATGGATACCGGAACACTCCCCCTTTCCCCTCCCCCCTTGCTTGTACTTCCCAAGGGCTCTGTGGAGCACTGTACCTATGAGACTGTTAAGACCAGGGTCTACATGTGGGACCTCAGAGAGAACTTATACTGAGCTTGGGCTGAGGATGATCAGTAAGGGCTTGGCTTCAGCTTATATGCTGTACCATCCACTATCATTAATATCTTATGACTCACCCCCATTCTCCCAAGTAGTTAAATAGTGTGCTTGCTTCACATATTTCACCAGTTTGGTTATCATATACATTACACCATCTCCTGTGCCCTTAAGCACTTAAGGATACCTTGCTCACCTCAACTCTTTCCTCTCAATACTTTTCTTCAAGGCTTGTCTACTTCAGACTTGTCCTATCTCTACTCTCTATCTCCTATCTTCTGTGACCAACAAAGACAGGCACCCTTTTTAGTGCAGGGTCTTTCAGCATGGGGATCTTATACCCAGTGTGGACAGTTCTGACACAGGGGAATATTTGCTCCACCATGCCTACATGCATCCATCCTTGCAATTCATCCCCACCTCCCCTATTGTTTTCCTTCAAAGATATTTTTGGAATAATTTTAGTATAAAACTCCTGTAGTTCCTACATCACATAACACACAAATTATTAGCCAGAACTTATATCTTGCATCCATCCAAGTATTTACTCATTACAAACACTAAGAAATCATTTCTTAATCTCTACTCACTGTTTCTGGCAGCTTCAACCTCTGAGCATTACTCTAGCTATTATGGCAGCTCTATGCCTTAAAAACCAAACACCTTTTGATTCAGGATCACCCAAATAACAAATATTTCTGTTGCCAGCATCACTGAGCCAAGTTCCTAGTTCATCTCTGAGGCCAAACAGTGATCCCCACATTATGTGCCATGTCAATGAAGTATAGAACCTCAATCCCAATGAGTACTTCTATTGATTCTCATTTTATCATAAGAGACAAATCATATCTCAAACAAGACCAACATCATACATTAGCTGCCAAACATGATTGAAGGATGTAATCACAGAAATAGGAACCCAACCATGATTGTCCATCTAGCCCAAAAATTAAACACTTGGTGTATAGAAAATTGCTCATCAATGTGATGCACACCTGTTTCTTCAGCCAAAGTCTATGCATAAATTCTGCACACTGAAATAATACTCAACTTGCCCAAGGAGAGACCATCTCATGGGGTTGATAGGGAGGTTTGTAACTGTAACAAGCATAGGGATGGGGGTGGGATGCATTGACTGATCCATTACAGGTGGGGCTACAAAGGGCAGCATAGGCAGTGACACATACTGTGGGTACAGGAGACTGTATGGAGAACCCATGTAGTAGCTGTCAGGCTCTGGCAGCAACAGCAGATAGGAAGAAGGCAGGATGCATATGTTAGGTAATGGCATCCATAGTGCTGTGGGGGCCCATTGTTATGAATAAAAATAAAATAAAAGATATAAACAAATCACCTATTAACGACACCACTGATGATTCCCGGCATTCTAACACCGGGATATTATCTACAGATGTTCTCATTATATTCTATATCAACCCCTATCCCTCACCCATCACCGAGACCGAACGTATGCAGGACCAGGCCCATGACACCATATCCATCACAAAAACATCAATATAATTGTCAATATCAATGTACATATACATTGTAGTGGCACCTCTATCCCAACATGTGGAACCATCACGTGCCAAATGTACCTGTGATGACATCAGAGATCAGGTCCAATATTGATCGATCTACCCTGCACATACAAACGTCATATAGACGCCTCGTATCTATTATTAGATGTGTGTCATCTCAAGATGTCCCTACTTTGCCGTCGCTGCATGTGGGACAAGTAGCCAATGTGTTTCCCCTATGTCACTGTCAGTTTATGATTTACATTCACTACTCCCTATGTCATGCCCCCCATCCCATATAATTAGTCTTTCGTTTGTTACTTACTGCACCTCCACCCCTACTGTCGCATTACATAAGCGATCCGAGAAATATTCATTGTGCCAGCCAGAAGTAGTTAAATAGTCTGAATCATGTACTATTATTCCAGTAGTAACAATACTCATCTCTTACGAAGTTCTTAGTTAAAGTAGTAATCAAGATAACTAGCATTTATTGCAGTTTAGTTGAAATTCTCTCTCATAACAGACCTCTGCTTGATTCAGCTTCACTTGAAGCTTGAATTATATTCTCCAATCATATAAACAAACCACATATCACAAGACCCATTGCCTTGTTGTCTGCTATATCCTCTGCCTGAGCTTCCATTAAGACCACCACCATCTGCCTGCATATTGTCCTCATCATCATTGACCCCTATATCCACCATGTCATTCATGCTCCATACCAACAGCATACAGCTCTCTATAAAGCATGGTACACATATCATACTTCATAGGATCTCCAATGACAGACTCTGGAGCACTCATGCTCATTGGAGGGGTAATGACTGTAAATAGCCCATGTGGGGCAGTGGAGGAGCAGGATACATTTGGAGGGGGAGGGGGTTGAGGTGGGTGTGAAGATAAGGCAGACAGCAATGTAGTGTCAGGTCAATGTCAGTTCATGCCAAACTCCCACTTCACCTCACAAGATTCTTCATTATGTTTATGAGGATGACATCTCACAGCCAGGCACCATCAGTCAGGTTGACAATGTCTGGGGACAATCCAAGGGTAGAAGTTGTGTTACTTCACCTGGCTTTGATTATTTTAGAGTGTGCAAGTTTGATACACCATATATGAAGCATGAGGGACACATGCACCATACATGATGAGATGATGTGCATGCACTGTACAAGAAGAGGTAACAGTGCATGCACACCATACATGAGGGACAGATGATGCACATGCACCATACATGAAGAAGGACAAGGATGAATGCACCCTTTGTATAGGATGTGCAAGCTTCATGAGAGGACCAACAATCCTAAGTTGCTGGTGAGGCCATCTTGGACATATAATATTCTGCTGCTTGATGAGCTTGGGTGGCAGTTGACTGTGTCTTGCAACTTGACAAGGGCCTCTCCTCAACACCATATTAGTCACCCTCCTGGGCTGTCCTGCTCTACAACATGGGTGCAGTGTTGGTGAGAATTCACATGGCATGACTTGGCTTGTAGTGCTGGCTGATATTCTTGATACCCAGTTGTAGATGCAGAGCAACAGTGTGTTACATCTGTGCCTTCTGCTCTCCCATTCTGCTTCCCACCCTATCATTCTGTTACCACCCTGCCATTACTCAGCTCTCCAATCCTCCCGGCCCCTCCATCAGCAAGGGTACCTTGTTCCTCATGGAACGTCTGTGTTCCCCTACCGATGGATGAGGGGTACCTATATTAGATGCCAAGTCTACGTCCCCCCCTGCCCTATGATCCCTGACTCCTCTCATGATCTGTACTGAACACCTCTTCTGCTCCAACTCAGATCTCATCACTATTACTTCCTTACATGTACCCCTTAGTATATAAGCCCTGTATTCATACTAGTAACCTTAGTTCGAATATTGACCACATTTCATGTGAACCTTGTCTGTAGTGTTCTTAGTACACTTCTGCTATTGCTTCCGCACTTCTGCACTTCCACACATACTGTGGAACTGTGTTGTCTGATTGACCTCCCATTCCAAAATCTTAGGACCTGCACTGTCAAGAGGCATAGTACATAAGCTGAAGCCGAAGTCCCTTCCGACCCACCTTCCATCCTTCTCCGCCTTATGGTTTGACACATCTGTAACACAGTGAGGTGTTGTTACATGCATGTAAACCATAAGACAGAAGGCAGAAGGCAGATCAGAAGGGACTTTGGCTTCAGCTTATATGCTGCACCTCTCAAACAATCACAGGTCCCAAGACTTTGGAATAGAGTGTCAAGGTAATGTAGCACAGTTTTGTGGTACATGCAGAAGTGCAGAAGGGTGGAAGTGCAGAAGTGCAGAAGTAATGATGGAAGTGTACTAAGAACACAATGGACAAGTTTAACACAAAATGTAGTTGATATTTGAACTGAGGTAACTAGTATGAATACAGGGGCTTATATACTAGAGGGTACATGTAAGTAGGTAGGAGTGATGAGTTCCAAGTCAGAGTGGAAGAGGTATACAATGCAGATTACAAACAGAGTTGGGGATCATAGCATAGGGCAGGGATGTAAGCATTGTTAAGTTCATGGATGTTACTCAGAACTTTGGAGGTCAGACTTTGAAGTAATACAAGGGAGGTAGGGACTTGGCTTCAACTTATGGGTTGCACCATCTACTATTATTCAGTCCCTAATTTTGGAGATTGGAGTATCGGAGATTCAAACCTAGTAGTATCTAACTACAGAGATAGTGATACGAGAAGACTGGAAGTTGGTAATGGGAAATAAGTCGATATTTGAACTAATGAGTGGATACAAGCTTGGAGGACTATTAATACCTCATATCCTAATTGTATCCTAAGAACATGTAACAAGAAAGACATAAACGTAGAACAAGAAGCATATAAGAGTTGAATAATAATTGGAGTTTGGAATAGGGTCAGAGGTTTGGATTGAGTGAGGTACAAGTATTCTACTTTGGGTTGTGAATGAGAATTATACTTTAAGAGGCAAACAACAAGAACTAAAATGGAATATAATAGTTACTTCAGAGTTCAGAGGTCCAAAGGTTCAGAGTCTCGGTGTTAGATCTCAGGGATCTAACAAGCATAATATCTAAAAAAGGTACCCATCATCCATTGGTAAGGGGAAACAGACATTCCACTAAGCACAAAGTACCCTTGCTGATGGAGGGGCCATGGGGATCAGAGAGCTGAGTAAAGGTAGGGTAGTAACAGAAATGCTAGTGCAGAAAGCAGAACTGGAAGTGCAGAATGCATGGATGTAACAGGTGTGCAGAAGCAGATAACATATGAGGTGCACTGTGGAAGCAATTCTAACATGCCTGGTGCATTATTTGCCTTCATTGCCTGCAGCATGCATCACATGTCTGGAAAACAACAAATCCCAACCCTAAACCCTCTCAGCTGTCTGTTAGGGTTCACCAGTTTGATTTCCAAAGTCCCAGTTCTCCAAGTTTCCAGATCTTCTATAACTTTCCATGAGTTTCTATCTCCCCTGATTATGTAATCATTGCCAGCACAGTGATAAGGTTGTAGCTGGTGTGGTGGCATCTCCTCAGCTTGATCTCTGAGGATATCCACTGTACAGGCAAGTCCCCATGTGTCTATCATTGATAGTGCTATAGACTGAGGGTATCCACTGCACAGTTGGTTATTATCCTGTATTGGCTCTTATCTCCTTGAGTATCTTTAGGTTGTGGCTTTGTCACCAGTGTTGCCCTCACAGAAGCTCTGTAAAAGCAAGGTGAGGGCAAGTGTTGAAGGCTTTTATGTGATAGGGAAATAACTCTGGAGAACAATGGAAATACACAATGAAGAGTGAGTTGATGATAAAACAGATAGATCCTAGCCTTTTTAAATCAGGGCTGGACAACAAATGCAAGGTATGAGAACTTCAGGTAAATAGAACCAAGTGTATCAAAGAACCGAACTGACAGTAGGGGCGAAAAAAGCAAGTGTTATATTCTTGTTCTGCTAACTATAAGAGTCCATAGCATTAAGGAGTAGACATGTGAAAAACTCGAGCCCCTGGCTCATTAGGGGTCAACTTCACTAGCTAGATGAAGTTGAGATGAAGTGGAGGTGATCTGATCAGTGGTGATGAAAGAAAAAGAACTGACACTATACTCTAAGTAGTGTGCTATGCATTTGAATGCACCTCATCTGTAACTATGCACAAATGTGCACCTTGAATGCTACTACACATGTAAATGCACCTCGGTGAGAAGTCTGAACTGATGAAGCAATTGTAAAAGCTGATAAGTCCATGAAGGGAAGTTGAATGATGAAGGAGAATGAAAGTAGCTAAAGTGTCCATTGGAATGATAATATAAATGAAAAACTGTCCTTTAAATACTTTGTTTACTCATAATGACAAGATCAAGCTCAATAGGATGACCCCACACACATTGTTCCAATAACGGCTTCACCCTTGTCACATGGCAGACCAACTCCCAGATAATTATTGGGACCAATTAGGTGACCATTTTTAATATCTATATATTTCTGTATTTTTGATAAAAGGAAATAGCTCAAGGGGGTTTTTTTTCTTATTCCCTTCGTAAATGCAGTGCTAGATGTGGCATGCACATTGATTAATCAAAGGTGACATAATGTGGGGGTCGGTGATGGTATTTGATGATGTTCTGAAGATTCAGCTCAGGGGTTCCTTCGGTGTCAAGATGGATCATCGGCCAAACAAAGGAAAAAATTTGGTGTGTGATGATGAGTTGAAGAAGTAAACAGATAGTCTAATGTAGCTGGCTTGTGGATTGTAGAAATTGTTAGAGAAAATGGTAGGGAATTCCGAAAGGCAAGTCTGAATGCCCTGAGCTTTTCTATGTGTATCAAGAGGGATATAATTCTGGCTGAAGCATATCATACAAGAATATTACGGTACTTATACAAGAAGATTCATGGGTAGTCTTTGGAAATGTTAACAATAGAGACAGAGTCTTGGAAGATTAGTAACTAAGGGGATGGAAATATTTTACTATCTGTGGAGCAAATAGTGCAGGATTATGTTTGGATAGTAAAATAAAATCTGGAAAATAATTAGTCATCAGGGGGAAGAAAATAGTGAATGGGGGAATTGGAAATATAACATTCTATGACAAGAAAGAAAAAATAACCGAAAGAAATGTTTGTTCTTTTAACATAAAAGTGTAAAAGCCGCTCCTTCCATTTCCTATTCCATACGCAGTCTGATTCATGGAGAATGTTTGATATACTTCTTGATTCAATTTTTGTGCCTCTATTACCTCTGCACAACCTTCTATAGTCGTAACATTGCTCTGTTCTATTTTTGTCATCCGAAGGTTCAGGTGCTTGCTCACCATGTAACCGGACCAATTGATCATTGGTGATGCGTATGTGGGGTAATCACGTGTGTTATCCACCTTGTTTGTACTCGTGATGTCATAGCACATCTATGACTCACACGTGTAGGCTGAGACAGCAGAGGATGCTATCTCATAGTTTTTTCCTTGAATATAATAAACAAAATTCTTTCAAAATATTACTCCTAGCTTTTTATGGCTGAGAGAAAAGGAAAAAAGGTAAAATGATAACTTCACAATATTTTTTACAATATTTTATCACAACAACCATGGGCCTTTCCTGCAAAGCCTTCTGTTGGGTCAAGCACAGTAACTACAGCAGCTTCAACTGCAGAACCAAGAGCTCTAGAATCAGTTCATCAATGTCCACAATAACTTGGCCCATGCTACATTGGCTGCCACAGTTACTGCTGCCCAACACATCATACCTCCTAATGCCACTCCTTCTACTTGCTCAATTAAAGCAGCAGAACATGGCTCAATTTGAGCTGTGGCAGGAAGGACAGGCTTCAACAAAGAAGTGTTAGATAATGCCTATGCCCATGGCCCCCCAGCAATCATCCTTGACAAGATACATGCCCAGCCCTTGCTTCCCATCAAGCTTAAGGCATGGCAGGAAGTGGCCTGTCAAATTGATCATAACCACTGTTATCTTCTGGGAGATTAGAAAGGCACAAACATCTCATGCACCCAGCCACTCTCTGCCAACGTGAGTGCATACTACCCCTGCAAATACTCCAATTATCACAATGACATCTACCAATGCAGTACCCATGGATATTGACACACCCTGTCACTTGTTAAGGTGCATACTGATGGGTGGTACTGAGATACTTGGCCGAAGGCCAAGGGAGGCCAGTTCAGAGGGACTTGGCTTCTACTTATTAGTGTTGTGCCCGTGTGGCTGTTTGTCCCTGTATTTCGGACCAGGGACGCAAGGGCTGTTTCATGGAGTAGAGCATAGGCTTAGGGGGGATACTTTGTTGATATCAGAACTGAATAGCATACATGTGGAGAATGAACTTATATACTAGTGTGAAGGTACGGGGATTGGGGAGAGTGACCAAGGGGTCACATGATATGGGCAGGGTAGAATGTACTAAGAATAAGGAGATATAGTAATAATAGAGTATAACAAGAGAGTGTGACTGAATGTGACCGAAGTATGCCAAGGCTGGAGGCCTGAGGTACATGGTCCGAAATCCCAAGGTATACCAAGATCTGAGGTGAATGGGGATCTTGCCTTGCGGTGATCTGGGCATACGTGCATGCAGGTTGGCTGAACACCTATTATGTAAAAAATTGGTTGAGAAAAGATTTAAAAGGAGGGGGTTGGATGGGTGGTGAAGATGCACTAACAGGAATAATACCTATTAGCCTGCATGCAATGGTCCTTCTACCTGGATGGTCTATAATGCAGTCGTTCGTGGGCAAAGAGACTACAGCTGTGAGTTGACTGGTACTGAGAACAAGTTGTACAACCTGTTCTTCTGGGATATAATGTAGGTGACTTCTTGTGATCATCGCCTTGCTTCGTGTAACATATGACATAGACTTGTGACATGTGACTTGTGATGTATGCGCGGCTATGTCCTGTGACAAAGCTTCGACTTGGTGCCTTAAACTTGGGACTTGGCTTGGACTTGGACATAGACTTAAGAGAGACTTGACTTGAGAACTGAACTTGACTTGTTATTGTACTGAGAGACCGAGCCCTTTATATACATTTTCCCGAGCTACAATGATGTCATGCACTGCGATGGCTTGAGTCATATGATGAGCAAGCAGGTCTAAGTCAGGATGAGTCATAGC
>QFFB01016699.1:9607-20474 GCA_003316465.1 Ramaria cf. rubripermanens
AAGGATCGCCTTCGCCCACTAGCTAACAGCTATATACCTTGGGCATCACAACCCCATACCTCTGAAGCCCGAATAAAATAAGCAACAGGGGTGCTGACTATAGACAGGGCCAAGGAGGTGTTCAGAAGCTGCCAAGGGGCCGATTGGCACAGCTCTGGAAGAAGAGGCCCAACACCGAAGCGGCACTGGGTGGGGTAGACAACCGAAGGGACTGTGTACACTTTGCACACACTTTGCAGGACTTCGCAAGGCGTGGGAATGTTTGCATGGAGTGGAACATAGGGTGCATGTACTTCGCAAGGACTTTGCATGACTTTGCAAGACTTTGCAGGAACCTGCAGGACTTCGCAAGAGTTCCCCTCACATCCACTCTGGCAAGGCTGCAAATACTTCGCACGCACTTCGCAAGACTTCGCAAGAGCGTGGGAATGTTCGCATAGAGTGGAATGTAAGGTGTGAAGGCTTCACAAGGAGTTCGCAAGGATTTCGCAAGCTTCGCAGAGGTTCCCCTCACAGGTGCCAAGGTGGAGCATTGTTTGAGTGAGATGAGTTTTGAGACATGAAAATGAGTCAGGGAATAAACAAGTAGCCTAGTGTAACCAACACATGGATCGTAGTAATCATTCAAAGGCAAACAACAAGGAATTTCGAAGGCAAGTCTGAATGCCCTGATTTTCTTTGTGTGTGAGGAAAGATATAATTCTGGCTAAAGGAGTACTATACAAAATATCATGGTACTTATATGAGAAGAATTCAGGGATGGTTTATGGAATACTAACAATAGCGATGGCGTCTTGGAATATTGAGTAACTAAGGTGATAGAGAAAATAACACTATCTGTGGAGCAAATAGTGCCAGATATTATCTAGATATCAAAGAAAAATCTGAGAAAATAATCAGTTGTTAGGGAGAAAAAAGAGTGAATGTGGAGATTGGAAACACAATATTTGATGACAAGTAGGAAAAGATAACTGAGAAAAAAAAGTTCATCTCTTTGACATAACAACAATAAGGCTGCTCCTTCTATTTCCTATCTCATATGCAATCTGATGCATTGGATACATTCAATGTGTTGCCTGACCTAAAAATCCATAATCTCATTACCTCTGTATGATCTTCTGTTTATCATTCTCTTTCTCTGTTCTATTTTTATTACTTCAGTGGTCCATGCACTTACTCACCATGTAACCAAACTAATTGATCATTGGTGATTTGTGTGCAGGGTAATCACGTGCATTACCCACCTCACCCATGTCTGTGATGTCATAGCACATCTATGACTTGTGTGTGTGGGCCAAGACAACAGAAGATGTTGTCTCATGGTTTTTCTTCTCTGAATATGATAAACGATTTTTCTTAGAGTGTTCCTCCCAGTCTGATAGGACTGAGAGTAAAGAAAATAAAATGAAAAACTTTGCAATGTCCTTTTTACAATATTTTTATCACAACATATATATTCAGCTAACTTCCATCTGCCAAAAGCTCAAACCAATATAATTTAGATCAATTTGTCAACCTTAAGTGAACATGCAAAACTTATAAAACTTGACCCTCAAAAATCCCCCCCCCCCAAACCTTGCTCTCAATGATTCTATTGTAGGGAGCAATATGCCACATTCTGCATGCCCTCCAACATATCTTCCACCAATGCATCCTACTGCACTGTATCCTCTATCCCCTATTCCAACAGACGATTCTATCATGGAGAAGGATGCATTGCATTCCACTCACCCTCCTCTTCAGTGTGCAGCTCCTGTCCAATTGATCAACAGAAGCAGGTCTCCTGCCCCCAAACCTCTCCATCATTCCCATACACCATATCTCTATCCCAGTGCTTCAGCACATCCTTGCTCTCTGTCACCCACAAAAGTCTCCTCAGGTGCTGCATGTCCACTGTCAAGCAATTTGCCACTGCACCCTGCATTCTCAGCTCCAGTCACCACCAGGCATTTGGAAGATATTGCCTGGTATTTAAAGGCAAACCATGATAATGGTTACCTGTTGGAGGGTGGGCTCATTGGTGCCATTTTTGCATACTTAAAAGACCCAGTAAGTTTCTCACCTTTTTGATGACTTTTGTTGTTTATTTTATTCATATTGTATACTATCACCGATCAGGATGTGGATCACTTTCCTCATTTTATTAATGAATAATTAGATACTTGACATAAATTTTTAAAAATTTGTGAGAATCTTTAATTGCATGTGAATTATATGCCTATCAACTTTTATTACCAAACAAGTCAGAGTTCATGTTGCCAGAGACATCCGATGTGCGAGACAGGATGTGGATCAGGATGCCGGCGATTTTGGGTCACACTTTGTCACGATTGTTAACATTTGCCGCAACCTGCCAGTCTGTCACACTCCGCATGCTTGAAAGTGAACCTGGCCATCCAGGTAGCATACTAAGACTGGCATCGTGTATATAATGTGTTTTACATACAATATGTGAAATATGATTTTTACCAATTATTTTAAGGCTGAATGACTGCATAGGGAGGCTAAAAGCATGTGCTGCCTGCATATATAGCCCCCCATCTTCCAACACAGCTGCTTTTTTTCATCAAAAAAAATGTAGCTATATTCTTAATTTGTTAATCATAATTGTTAATCATTTTTGGCACCCCCAAATGTTCCAGGGGTGGTGGAATGTGCAAGTGATCCACATCCTGATCGGTGATAGTATTATAGTTACAGCATTCTTGTTTACAAGAGGATGGAACTATGGATATGTCTATGGATCCCTTAAAAGCCCCTGTAGTATTTTCATTTGTCTATTTGTCCAGTGGCTGATTATTGATGTACTATGTTCATCACCAGATACCATGTGCAGTATTACAATGTTGCATCAAAGCTCTGAGTGCAGTGCTCTTTGAGGACCCTCATTACTCTTATGAGGGGTCTGCAGAGAAGTCTGCAAATTAGGGTGTCCCCTCTCAAAGGGTGAAGGGTGGGCAATTGGTGGGCATTAGGCAGGCAATTGATTTTGTAAATTTACTTATGTTCAAGTATTATATCCTGAAAAGTATCTGTATAATATGGAAACAAAAACTTAATGTTTTGAGCATATATGGAAGGTTTACTATATCTTTAAGTTTTATCTATATAATTTTTGTCTATTGAAACATGGACTTTTAATTAGCTTAAAATTGTATCTACCTCTTCTTGTATTGAGACCTGTTGTATCCACTTCTTTACATCAATTTACATTTACCATGTTCACTGGTATAGAATATGTACAAAAATTTGGAATTTTACTGCCAGTTTGGACAAGGAATAAACCATAAGGTTTCATTATGTACAAAATGTGATCATATTTTTTGTTTAGATTCCAATAATAACACATGTTTTAAGCCCTTTAAAATGTATCAATCACCGCTGTGCCAGCAATTGATGAAGACAAAGCCTCCCTAATATGTCGTGCTGCCAGGGGTCCGAACCCCCCGGTCGTAAGTTGCTCGAATGCTATATTAGCCTTCCTTTCTTTTATCAGCTCCGACAATAGCGATGGTCACTCATTTTTATGATTCATGTACCGACAGCGTTGAGACCCAAGACGTTCGACTCAAGCCCGCACGTGCAATATCTGATGCGCACATCCCATGCCTAGTATGGGCAGAGGATGCGCTTTCGTTTGCCCATTTCGTTCCGACTTGTCTTTTTGCCCTCCAGCTGCTTGTGCCCGACGAACATGTCCATGAGGCATGTTCCGCGGTTGCAGCAACGTTTCCCTACATCCAAATTGAGGAACCCAATCAAGCTTGGCTCGAATACAGGTTTATCGACCGCAGCCAGCCAACCTGCTTTCCCAAATCTGTCCACCTTCGGTTGACTAAACGCCAGCATGAAGATGACCCGGAGACCATTTACATTCATCCACAGTCGTTTTTCTCTATGGATGTTCGAAATCACAACTTGTCCACGAACCTTGTTCCTCCCCTTCCATCAACCAACTCACAGATCCGATTTCCGACCCGGACGGCGTTCCTCGACTCCCTCATAGACACCCTACTGGATCCACCCATTGGCTTTCGTCACTGGAAACTAACGCAAAACATGCAGGTGTATATTGGCTATCTTATGACTTATACACTGCGAGTGTACTGCCCAGTGGCGAGCTCGAGCAAGAGCACAAGTCTGTGTTATCGAGCCTGAAAGTTGAAAACCGCCATTATTTTAATGGCACGATAAGGCAAACTTCTTTGGGCTGGTTCCCAGATGTTAAGGAACGTAGATTGATTTTGGAAAGAGCTGGGTAATTATATTTGGTATCTCGCTCTTCATTTACTAAACCTGGTATTGGGCATTCCCTGCACTAGACGCTTATCCTCGGAGAGCAGGCCACTGCCGCGAAACACTCCCGATCGTCGAGTCACGTTCGTTGCTCGATCTTTTCTTGACTATCCATGTTTATTGCTTCCCATAGGCCAGATAGGTCGGAAATCCCCCGCATTCAGTCACAAGTGACATCCCAGTGTTCTGATTTAGCTTCGAGACCGTACATGTAAGTTCCATGGTTATGCTTTAACGCAATTGAATGGACAGGTAAACATTAACATCTTCTTTCGCTTTTGAAGCTCGCAAACGCAACGTTCGCCATCCCAATCAGCACAAACAATATTTTTACGACTTCAGACCTGGGCCCGAAGGATGTTGTGAATAGGCTCCAGCAATTGCTCACGAATTCTATTATGTTTGTGATATATTATACCGTCATGTCCTTCGTCGAGCCCATCAGTCACTGTAACACAGTTTCCAAGCTCGAGCCTGAGTACTTGACGGTGAGGCATAGAAAACGGCTTGAACGCTTGGACCTAGAAACTGAAGACGACTCTTTGTGCCCCCGTTGTTCGCCTTCAAACATGCTCCCGCAACTAACCTATATTCGTGGGGGTTTTTCCCGCTGTGCTGGTCATATATCACCTTGGTTTAGATCCCATGTATTATAGGAATGCGGCAGGACAATCGCATTCTGTCGATCCCAAGATTGCAAGAAACCCTTCTCTGACGGAATTCGAGCTTGAATGATGTACTGAAGTAATGATATCTTATTCGTGTCCGGCAATGATATATACCACGGATGTTGTGGTGCTTCACGAATTACAGTACTTTGTCTACGTATATTACAGTATATATATCGTACCCGTATACTCGTGTAACAAATGTGTTATTCTGACCACAGGTATTGGAATAACACATGCGAAGGTAGGCACTTAGCTGTTGGACACATGTATTATATTCAACTAGGAGACTCATTTACAGTGTTCCGGGCCGGCTTTGCATGCAGGTCTAAGGACGTGTTTCCACCGTTACCTCAGTGAAATGCAATCACTCACTCATACTTCAGTGACTGTACCATGTGGTGATAGTCGATGCAGTGAGCTGAAGGAAGGCAATGACGCTCGCTGATCATACCATACCGGGATCATTGCCGTACTGGGATCATTGCCATACCAGGATCATTACTGTACCAGAATCAGTGCCCTACCAGAATCAGTACTGTATCCCAGATCATTACCATACCCAGATCAACACTGTACCTAGATTATTACTCTATCCCCTGATCATGCCATATTCCCAGATCCCCAGATTACCTTATATTTTTTCTTCCTTCACTATCACACAGCCATTTTATTTATATCCTACCTGAAATGGTGTCAGGAGGGTGGCAGGATGGTGGGATGAGGGAAGTTGGGTGGTAGCCTGGGGTGGGCTAGACTGGCACTGGGTACCATTTGAGCTTGCTGATGCTCACTGATATAAATATATTAGTAAACATATTATGTAAAGGACCCACAACCCACCAAGCACATTTCATTCAAGGGGACAAGTATCAATACCCATGCTTCACACAGCAGGCATTGCCCATTTAATTGATCAGTAATTTAATGCATCTCACTGAGTCAAACACCTTGTGGTAAGTCAAATGTATCCCCCATGTCCACATATTCCCTTTGTCCACGTATCTCCCATGTCCATGTATCTCCCATGGCCATGTATCCCCCATGCCATGTCCACATATCCCCCATATCCACATATCCCCCATGTCTATGTATCCCCAGTGATTAGGTATCCCCTGTGTCCATGTATCCCCCATGTCAATGTATCCCCCATGTCCACATATCCCCTATGATCACATATCCTCTGTGTCCAAGTATCCCCTGTGATCACATATCCCCCATGGTCATGTATCCCCTGTGATCACATATCCCCCGTGATCATGTATCCCCCATGTCCATGTATCCCCCATGTTCACACATACCCCATGTTCATGCAGACCCCATGTTCATGTGGACCCCATGCTCATGTAGACCCCATGTTACCATATCCCCCATGTTTGCATATCCCCCATGTCCAAGTCTCCCCCATGTCTAAGTATGCCTCATGTCAATGTCAATGTGTCCCCCATATCAATGTATCCCACGTGTATATGTATCCCCTGTGTCAATGTATCCCCCATGTCTATGTATCCCCAGGTCATCCCATATATCCCCAGGTCAGTCCCATACCAGGATCATTACTATATCTGAGATCATTACCATATCTGGGGTCATTACTGTACTAGGATCATGACTGTAAAAACCTTACCTAAACATACTTGATAAGCAGTGCCCACAATCCACCAAGCACTTTTCATTCTTAGATGAGCTTCAGTATGTGTGCTTTGCACAGGTGGGTGCTTCACACCCAGTTAATTGATTGGTAGGTTAATTGATCAGCAGGTTAATGTGTCTTAGCAACTCAAATATATCTGGGTCAATCAAATCTATCAAGTTCAAGTAGCTCTAAGAAATACATCTTTATATACAATGTTAGTGGTTTCAGTGCCCTCCTCAAGCAATACCTTTACTCTCCTCCAGTTTGTTCCCCTTGAGACACCCACATTAAACTTGTTATGAATATAAAATAAATAAAAGGATATAAATAAATCATTCATCAATGATGAATGCTAACGAATCCTGGTGTTCTATCACTGGGATGTTATTAACAGATGATTCTACTATGATCTATATTAATTCCTGCTTCTATCCTGTTTGATGCCCATCACCGAGATTGCATGCACATTGGACTGAACCCATGACATTATATCCATCACTATCCCAGCACGTGTAGCCATCACACGCCGAGCGTACCTTTGATGACATCAAGGATCCATGCCGATTCCAATCGATCTGCCCCACACATACATACATCACATAGATGCCTCACATCCAATAATAGATGCGCATCACATTGAGACATCCCTACATCGCCGTCGCTATATGTAGGACAGTTAGCAAATGTATTTCATATACGCCAGTGTCAATTTATGCTCTACATTCACTGCTTCTAGTATCATGCTCCACATTCCATATAGTTAAACTTTTGTTCATTACTACCTGTACCTCCTCACCTGTCATCATGTTACATAAGCTACCCGAGAAATATTCCTTATGCCAACTTGAACTAGGTAAATAGTTCAAATCTTGTATGAGCAAAGTAGTAGTAATAACACTCATCCCCCAAATTGTTTGAAGCTTTCTATTAAAGTAGTTACTGAGATAAATTGCATACATTGCAATTATCTTGAAATCATCTCATACATCAGACCTCTGTTCGATTCAGCTTCATTTGAAGCTTGAATCATATTCTCTCATTGTATAAACAAACCATATCTCATAAGAAAACTGCCCATGTCCAAACACTGCATATCTCAAATACAACCCAACAGTGCCCAGAGTCTATCCTTGAGCCTTGTTGATGGTCATTGCAAAGGCCAAATGCACTGGGAACTGCCTCCTGTGCAGCTCAAATGGCAACTCTCCCTCAGATGGTCAGATGGTATCCTGGGAATAAAGGCAGTTTATCCAGCACATAGTCCTGTGATGATCCTCACCTCCAACACTTTATTCCTCATCTGCACCAAGCACAGTCTTGTCCCATTGCACAGGCCCTTTCTCTGATCCAAATTGCACAATAGCATCAAAGGTACTCCAGGCTTGACCTGCAAGTGTGCAGGAGGAAGACCGCCCATTTCTATGGAATTCAGATACTGGGTACTGATTCCCATCCTCAGAGCCCTTGATGGAATCTGTGCAGTGGAAGACCTGCTCTTTACCTGGAAACTCTCCAAAAACCAGAGAATTGATGTCATTGACCTCAGAATTCCTTGCACAGAGGATACCCCTCTCCAAAAAATAATTATCCTGGGCAGGCCTTCCAATGCCAGGATATATTTCATGGATGAGATCAGACACTGCAGGACCACATACCATGTGTTGGGGGAGTGTGAAGGTATGATCCAGTGGGAGATCTTTTCCCTCACCAACCTGCTGGAGCCATTCTGCAAACTGGGTGCTTTCAGGATCATTTCTATCCACACGCATGTTCTCAGTGAGATGGAGGACTGTTATCTTTGGCCAAAGAACTGATCTCTGAAGGCATGCTCCCACAATGTCCTCCTTGGTGCCATTAGGGACAATGGGAAGAGTCTGCTGAAAGTCACCTCCAAATGCCACAGTGATGCCACCAAAGGGACTGTCAGGCTGGTCAAGGAAATCTCTGAGGGTCCTGTCAACTGCCTCTATGGCAAAGCGATGTTGCATTGCAGCCTCATCCCAGATGATGAGACTGGTCTGTCTCAGCAAGTCAGCCTTCTCAGAGTTCTTCTTCATGTTACAGAAAGAGTCCTCATGGATAGGGATGGGGATTCCCAATGTGCTATGGGCAGTGTGACCATTTATGAGGATGATTGAAGATATTGCAGAGGAGGCAACACAAAGCACAATCAGACTCTTCCCTCTGCAGGAGTGGACCAGAGTACAATGTGTGAAATATTTGCCAGCACCACCTGAGCCAGTCACAAAGAAAGTCTTTCACTGAGGTTTCCCATTAGCATCTCTGGCCAGTGCCAATGCCAATATCTGATCATGGACATTCAGTTGACCTGGATTGAGCCTGGCAACATCCTCAATAGCCCTCAGGCCCTCCTCAACAGGGTCATAGTCCCTCTGCTCAGCTATGAACCTATTTTCAACTAGGTGCTCCCAGTCACCTTCCACCTGAGGCATACCTGGATACTGGCTCAAGGACTTTCCAGTCTGCTGGAGGATTTTGTCTATGAGGAAGAGGCCAAAGTCATGAATCTGAGCGTCCTGTGGATCCTGAAGATGGTGTCTGGTCTCAAGCCGATATCTGAGGTCATCACATACGTGCTGCTTGAAGCTGTCCCAGAGTGTTCTGGGCTATGAGGAAAGCAAAAGGCCAGGGTGGTGACAAAGAGGTGTCTGAGCTGAGAGCCAGTTTTCATCTCACTGGCCTCCCGAAGACACATTGACCACTCCCTATCATCCTCCAGAAGGCCCCTTGCCAGAAAGGCCTCCTTGAAGGTAGGATATTCTGTACCATCTACCAACCTGAGCTCCTCAAAGGACCTTGCCCCCTTGACCACTGAGGAGAGTGCGCAAATAAAAGCACTCTCCTGAGGAGGGGCCTGCACAATGAATGCGACCAAAGCTATATCCTCTTTGGTGAGGTTTCCACACCTTTGATGCTTGGTGCCAAGTGAAATGCTCAGGGAAATCCACATAGAGCACATTGCATGCCTGAGGGTAATTGGCATTGGCCTCAAAGTAAGCCATGAGCTTGGTCTTTGACCTCTCTACCCTGTCCAGGATGGTGACCTCATCAGTGTTAGGATCAAAGGTGATCATCCGCTGGTCCTTTTTATGGACTGGCAGTGCCATGACAGCAGGCACCTGGGTGTGAATCTCCCTCTCCAGCAACCTCCAACAGTCCTCATGAGCACTGACATAGCGAGCATCCAGGTACTGTTGTATTTCATCCTTGCTGACACCAAACTCCATGGTCGTGGGATCATGCCCCTTGTAGAGATACTTGTGGATATACTTGATGCACAACACATTGCAGGTGAGTTCAGTGTTGATATGGCACAGGAGCATGAGCAAGAGTATGGAAGAGTATGGAACCACCCATCTGTTGTCCATCATGTGACCTCTCACATTGTGCTGTCTGCCATCATTGCGACGACAATACTTTGGATATCCATCCCCATCCATAGAGGTTTCCTCACAGAAAGGCTTTGGAAAGTGTTTGCTGCACTTGCCATCTTTCATGTAGGGTGCCCTTGGATTCTGATCACCACATGGACCATGAGTCATCATGTCACAGACCAACTTGTAGAGCAGGGGATGGGTCTCAGAATCAGGGAACTCTGCTGAAATCATAGAATCAATCTCATGTGGATGTCTGATCTTGGAGTCTCTGTCAAACCAAATGAGGAGGTGCATGTGTGGGAGGCCCCTCTTCTGGAATTCTATTGTGTGGATGCGAGCAATAGTGTGCCCAAAATATGTTTTGCTTGATGATCAAGTCAAGGAGGTATTTATTTTTGAGGTGGAATGCCCTAGTGACCAAGTCAGGTCTGTCCTGAATGGTTTGTCGAGGTAACAATGCATCCTTGATCTCTTTCCAGTTGGGATTGGCAGTCATAGTGATAAATAAATCAGCATGACCTTGCTTCCTTGTAATAGCCAGAGAGTTCTGCATATTTGCCTGCAAGTCCCTTGTACCTCCTTGAAAAGATTCAGGCACAACAGATATTCTGCCTATGTTGTTTGCATTTTGCACATCATCATCCATGCCTGAAAATGCATCCACCACCTGGTTATAGAGGTCAGCATGCAGGGTGGATTGATTTGCCCTGATACACCTCAGCCTGCCTTGCTCTGCAGAAGCCCAGTTGTCTACAATAAACTGCTGGGACAGTTTGCCACCCCTGAGGAGTGTTGAGGCCTCTCCAAGTCTCTGAAAGAGATGATAGGCATAGTACTGTATCTGGGGCACATGCCTCTGTCTGGGGTTG